>UXGC01000126.1:0-233693 GCA_900480045.1 Eurytoma adleriae
CGGTGGGATTCGAACCCACGCCTCCGAAGAGACTGGTGCCTTAAACCAGCGCCTTAGACCGCTCGGCCACGCTACCCACATGGGCGAACTTTGTCTTATTGACGTAGAATAAGCTACGAAAGTAATTTATTAGGGTTGAAAAGAGGAAAATTTTACTCGAATTACTTAAAAATTATTTTGAGGAAAGGAACTTCTCTAAAAAGCTTCAAATTAAAATAGAGCATTTAAAATTTAAGTTAATTACTTGTATAAGACAATTTTTATAATTAATTCACAGAAAAAGTATTTTTACAAGCTGTTTATTGCAGTAATATTTTAATAATTTTGTAGAAATCTTTGATTTTTATCTTGATTGTATTTTACAATTATAACATGAAAATTAATGTTCCATCTATAAATTGTTAGATTAAATTTGGAAAAAAGGTTTGATAAACCCAAATTTCAACTTTCTCGGAAAAATTATTAATACAGCTAAGCTCATTTGTCGGAAAGCCACAGATATGCTCCTTAACTTTTTATACTTTTTTAAATTTTGTACTGGAATAATGACATTTTTTATTTATTATTTTTTACACTTTCTTGCTGAAAAAACTAATAAACAATGATTTAGGCATTAAAAGGCATTTAGGCAATAAAAAGGATATCCGTAATATCTTATCGCAATCTTATTGCATTAATCGAAAATAAAAGTCAGATTATTATTAATACGCAGCGTACGTCATAGTTGTGAGAAAGCGGTTTGACTACTTTTGAAATTCGATCATCGCTAATTTTGATTGATACGAATAATGTGTCAGGTATTTGCAGGTAAGGGGATTATTTTTTATTTTTTGACTGAAATATAAAACATTTCGAACCAAACAATTGTTATTCCTGCTTTCAATTTTAAAAAGTTACACTCGCATAATAATAGCACTATTATATTTTACAATAATTTACATATCTTCAGTATAATTTTTTTCAAAATTTTACATTTAAATTTAAATGTAATTATTTTTAGTGAAAGAAAAAATCTACAATAGTTTCCCTTCCCATCGTTTAATAAAAATCCTTTTAAATTACAGGTTGCAGAATCTTGTTGATGCAACGACGCATACGCAGTGATGCTTTTTTTCTCACTTCTTCTTTTATTTCTCGTCAAATCGCCCATCTGTTCGCGAACGACAAAATCTCGTAAACCTAACATTACGCAGGGACATGTGGGCGTAGTATCACCGGTGCAGTTAAACAAAGAAACGGGCGGGGCTTCTTCGATCGCGAATCGCGCATGCGTTTCGTCGCCGCAGCATCTTTTCTTCTCGATCTCGGATAAGCGTTTTTCATTTTACATTAAAATTCATTCATCCTTTAACTTGTAAATTGCGTTACTTCTATTACTCTTGATAAAATGCATGAACATGCGTATTTCTACAAAATAATTTTTAAATTTAACATCTATCTCTAAGATATTTTCATGGTTTTTTTTAACGTTGCACTACTATATACTTCATAAAAGAAATAAGATCGTTTAAATAAATAAAAGCCGAGGTTTTAATACAAACACGTAATCACAGTTTCCTTGACCTTATTTCCTCTCTATCGCGTCAGCTATAAAAATCTTCGCCTTCACGATAAAAAAGAAAAAGGAGCACTATCTTAGTCCTTAGACCAAGCATCGATTTCGTCAGCGAGGAGCGTCGCGCAGCCTTTGGAAGCCACGTCCGTCCGCGGCCACCAGCCATTTTCTACGTCGGACTTAATAATCACCCCGTCGATTTAGCTCCCCTCCCCGTCGGCCCCGCTCATGACTCGGTGTACGTTCGCACCGAAAGCCGCCTTCCTCCCGCCACCTTCTACCGCGTCCCTCTCCGTGACGTACGTACACTGTAATTCTACACGCGATCGGGTGTGCCGCGCGTGGGGCCGCCGCTCTTTGCACCCAGGCTTTATTGCACGAATCGCCGTTTACGCCTCGTTTGCACGGCCGCCGGGGGAGCTGACGGGGACGGCTCGTCGTGTACGTACGTATGCATGCGCGCTGTTGGGATAGAGGGAAAAAAGAGGGGGACGGCTATGTACGGACGTAGCGTACAATCGAATGGGTTTAAGTTCGTTAGGAGAGGCGAGATGCGCTTGCACGGGGAGGCCCCGCCGACGCGCGGGAGGGATGAGGCTTGTTAAGCGATTCTTGAAAGTGCAGCGTGCAAGCGGAGGCTTTCTGCGGAGAACGAGCGCTTCGCTTTTTAAACGAGGTCTTGTCCTCTGGAAGCAAACTCTATTTTGATAAAATGGAACTTTCTTTTAGAGATACGTTTTTTTTTATTTTAAGTAAAATTCTTAAGTGGTGTAAATATTACTGCAGATTTATTTACAATTATACTGCACATTATAATAGACATTATATCTCATTCATTATATAATAGACATTATATTTCAGTGTCCGATCTTATGGATATAAGGGTATATGAACTGTGATCAAGATATATTTTCCCTTAAATTCTTTATTAGATAAATTAAAAAATAAATTTTATACAAAAATATTTAATTAACTGAATATGGTATATGTATGTGAAAAGGAAATAAAACTTAAATTGGCGCGTAAATTGAAGTCCTCTTTTTTTATATTACCGTAAATTGTGATGCATTAAAACTGGAATGATACAATATGTAGAATAATTGACGTTAAGTGAATTAATAAAACAGTTAGTGGTTAGCGGTATCAATTGTAGGATATCGCGAATTCATTATTGAATCGATGCAGCTGTTGATTAAATTCGAAGTACCACGACTTCTGTCCTTTCACAGAAGTAACTGCTAAGAAACTCTGCAAATTATCGAAGTTCCATGAGTTAAAGCGGCGGAATCTAAAACGATCTTCTTAATCGTCCTTTATTTGATGCGACGAGTAGTTTGATTGCGATAAAGTGTTAGAATTGAACGAGGTAAGAACCGTTTATTATATCAATGGCAATAATTTTTTGAAAAACGTTAAAATCGAAACCTAATAAAAGAAATTCGAAGTTTTTGCATTATGCTTTTAAACATAGTTTGAGTTAATTTATAATCTCAGGTAAAAATATACATAATTTACTATTAATTTCGCTATAGAATGGGGTACGAAATTTAAGATAAAGTGAATATATTATACTCTGAAAGTGCTTTCGCCAAGCTTTCAGATATTTCGTTTGGCCATTTCAAGCAGCAAAACTATTTTGTTTAGTATTTGTCTTTTCATCTGGATGTCAAAAGTGGCTGACAGATATAAGTGTAGTAAGTATGTAAGTACCTGCAATGAACTGAGTTCATTTACATCATGTCCTACTTGTGTACATAATGTAATAGTGACATCTAAGTAGGATAAAGATACCTATTAGTACAACAGAAGACTATCAACCTAGAAATGCAAAGCTTTATTATTATTCGCATCAAACAAATTTTAAATACTGAAATATATATGTAAACTTTTCCGAAAAAAATATAATAATTTCGCCTGTTACACATGGCGCACAAAAAATTTGTCTTATCGTAAAAAATTTTTAACGTTGAATTAGTAACGTCGAACGAACTAAATTTGACAAAAATTATTCGAGTCAGTCGCTTCTCCTAAAAGGAGTGCACCAGCGTCGTATCGGCGGGTTCGCGATCGCAGCCAGGCCGGATACTCGGCGGAGCCCCGCGCGCCCCGAATTAATCATTTCAGCAGCCCGGCTGTCGCATTAGCGACAGCGGATAAGACAAATGAGCGTCGTGAAGCTTGTTACGCCGTAATCCGAGCGATGTGTCTCCGCGAGGGCGCGTCGCCTCGCCCGGGCCCCCCGCCGCCGCTCATCCGGGAGATTAGATTGCGGCGGCGGGGAGGAGGCGGCGGCGGCGGCGGTGACAGGGGGCGCCATTTTGCCCGGAGACGACGACGAGGACCGGGGCCTTTTGTTTATCGGCCGCCGCTGCAAAGTGGAGAACGACGCCGGGGGATGCGGCGCGATGGGGCGCGCGGCCGGGGCTCGTTTCGTCGTTTTACAATCTTTTCTTCGCGGCAGATTTGCGCGACTACGGGGGAGCTCCTTTCGGGGCACTGATTGAATTCGATCGCGATAATTTCTTTTTTCTCCCAATCCGCAGTGGGTGTTGCATTCGTGGCGTTGTTTTAGCGAGGCTTTCGCAGGAGCGCTTGTCTTTAATGCGCATAGCTGTTCTGCTTAAAAATATTTTAACGTTTTTTTCTTTTTAAATTTAAGTCATAGGATATAATTGTAGAATAATTTTTTAATGATTCAACGATTGATTTTAAAATGTAAGTGTGAAACTGTGATAATAGAGCAGTTAGTAGATGAAGGGTTGTTACATAGTGTACCTCACGCGGGCAACGTGTCTAGACCGTTTAGATTATGTGACAATATTTTCATTTCTGATGGAATTCTTTCTCGTTTTCAAACTATTTTGTATACGCAGAGGGATTTAGTAGATTTTACTAATTTAATTTTAGGCGCATATTTTATTCAGATGTTAATAGCTTCCATAAATTTTCACGGCTGCATTGATAAGAAATTTATAATTTATTTATTTCTGTAAACTTAAAAAGAAAACTTTCTATCCGAGTTTAATCATCTTACAAAACAAATATAGAATTGAAGCACCCAACCGAGGCTCAATGGACCCAACTTAGCTCTTTAATCCATCAAGCATCCCTCGTAATCAACGAGTCCATTTCCGACGCCTCTCGTTCGCCGCCCGCTCGCAAAAGTAATCTCGCAACGCAGACGCACGCGTGCGCATCGGTGAAAAAAGGCGTCCTCGTCGTCGGGACCATATCGCCTTTCCATAAATGGAGTCACACGCGCGCGCACAGACGCACACACCGGGGTAGGCGTTAGTTTTCAGGAGAGGGCGCCCACCCTTAGGATATTCATTACGACGCGTAATACGCGTCGAGCAGACCCGGGGCGTAATAAGGTCCGCGCGCGAGCTCGTTCGTCGGGCGTCGGCGCCTCGGCGAGCTCCTCTTTTGTGCGCGGCGGCTTCTCTCTCTCTCTCCTCTCCATTTTGTCATTCCCCCTCGAAGAGTTTCAATGTTGTAACCATGGAGACGTCGCGTTTCCGCGAGGGGATTGTACAAGGAGTGACACGGCCCCGTCGCGCGCGCACCACCCTGCCGCGCGCGCGCTCTCTCTCTTTCTCTCCTTCGCACGTGTGCACTTTGCCCGTGGGTAGAGACGCGCCCGACCGTTTTGTACGGATGTGTGCGCGCGAGCATCAGGGAGCGAGAAGTCGGTGTATATACGCTTGTATACTCTGTATATATGGTTGCGTCTGCCATCGCGGCGAATTTTGCGAAAAGCCCGTCTCCATTGTGACGCGGCGCTAAAAGATTTCGAGCTGATTAAAACTTTGCGTTTAGCGGAGTTACCGTGGAGGTATGATTACGCGAGCAGTGCATGTCGCTGACGAGGAATATCTTTTGCGATATATGTTAGTGTCATCTGGACGATTGAATTAATCCGTTTGGTGGTTTTACGCTGTCGAACTTTAGTTGCACTGAAAGCGGGTTAGTGTAATTATGCGGCCGATTTTTTTGTATTTAACTAAATTTTAGACGTCCATTGTTTTTAAATTGACATTGACATTTCATTTTTTGATATCATCTGTTGATGTTATTACGGTGTGGTTCAATATTTTTATACTTCAGCCTCCACTTTGCCATATTCCTTTTATAAATAAATATGATGTGTGATGCAAACTTGATGAATTTAACGTTGCTTTTACGATTACGTTGTAAATTATTGTTGGATACTTTTACGCTTGTTTCTTTGTAAAAAAGGTTTCTTTAAGAGGACACCCGTAAAGGTCCATTTCCTTTCAATTATCAGGTCATAAAAAAAGGAATTTTATTTTACTCATTTTTTATTAAATTAAAAATTTATTTCAATTTTAAGATGTAGATTCCTTTACTTCATATAAATAGTCTTTTCGAGTGGTCTATGCATCCGTTCAAAACAGGTGATAAATTCTTTTACCATGAAAATTGAGTAAAAACTTTAAAATTACATATTTTTATTCGGCGTTAATGAGTTTAAAATTAAAAAATGACATAATTGATACATTGCGCCTCTGCTCCCAGCAGCAAAAAACAATTCTAACATATAATGAATATTTAAAATCGTGATAACATAGTTTTGACAGAAACCATACAAAACAGTTTTAAATTAAAAACAAAAAATACATTAATGATACGCCTTTGAAGGTATTTTTAACGGAAGTCCAAATTAGTCAGCGGAAAAACACAAGTCACAGATAAAATACAGTCATTAACTCCCGGCGGCTTCTGTCCGGAAAATGGTTTAAATTTTCGGGCTTTCAGGAGGCAGCCGCTCCGAGGAAAACTTGTACTTGAAGCTGTCAATCTTTCACGGAACCGCCTGCCAAATGGCCAATAACTCGCCGGCGGGCCCGTAACGAGATCCTTCAGATAAATCTTCTGATTATCCGTCATTAGCGCAATCCACTTCACCAAGAAGAGTCGTTAAATTAATTATTGCTTGCCTCCGATAAATTTACATTCACTTCGAAATGTGTAATATTACGCTATTTTTTACATCACAACCGGTCACTTTCGTTTCTGCGGTAAATCGTTACGTAAACAAGCAGGTATACAACGTCTGTGTGGTAATCGATGATTGAAAAGCAAACAAAGATTTTCAGACTGAAAATTAAACATCTACCTGCTTTTGAATGTTTTAAAAGATCTCGTTAAATTGTGCACGATTTTACGAAAGTTCAAACTTTGCGCAGCGTTCAAGTGATCGTTCGAGTCTTCGTATTAATAGATCTACTGATTTTTAGTTCGAGCAGAATGCTTCTTTGGATTACGGACACGTAGTTTTAAAAAAGTGACGGTCTTCGTTGATTGAACTCGATAAAGGAGACTATGTCACGAACGCAATTAGTGAATGATTCGTCGAGCGCTGCAAAGTCCTTCAGTGTAACGACGGAGGGCCCTTTAGCCTTTGAAGAGCTCTCACGGAAACGACTGCATTTTCATTTGTGCGCTTCAATATGCTTCCTTAAAGTACGAATGTTCGCGTTATTTTTCTACCCAGTCAAGTGAGAGGACGCCTGTAACGAACTTTTTATTTTCACGTCGGCCGGTTTATAATGCATTATGATCAATTGAACGGACGATTATTTAAAAAATAAATTATTACATCCCTGAAATTGTTAAAAATTTTAAGAGCATAAAAATCAACTTTGGAAAAAGAAGGAAAGTCATGGGAATAGTACACAGCGTATCACCCATTTTTATCCTACAAAGAAAAGGCGGCTCCTTCTACACACAGTCCGGCAATGGAGCTCCGTATATAAAGTGCGGTTCTCACAATCTCGAAAACACGATGGGAAATCTCGAAAACGCGCCGGTGAATGCCGATAAAACGCCACATCCGCGTAATGTATATACACAGCGGGAAAGAAACAGCCTCGTACAGGATGGATGCCGGTGCAGGGCGCGGAGGATGCGCCGCGGCCGGTCTCCATTTCGGCGACAATGCCGCTATCGCGGCCGAAACATCGCGGGGAAAACGGCGCGGCACGCCAAGCCCGTAAGCGGACTCCCATTAAAGCAACACCTTTCTCGCAGGCCAGGCTCATTGTGGTGCCATTATTGTCGCCGGCGCGGACGCATTATAATTTCATTGTGCGCGCGGGTTCCCGCGCGAGGCTGCACCTGGCGGAGGTGTTACGTTGCCGCCATTTTCCATTATGAGGATAATTTGATACATATCGAGGGCGAGCCTTTGTGAGCTTTGTCTGCGGTCGGGCCTCTTTAGACGCTAAATTTCGCGGCGTGCCCTCGCGTTTGCGGCGAATAGAGGCGCGATTTTAACGCGTACAATAGAATATGATTAATTTTCGGCAGGTCGCGGGTGACTTGAAAAATTAAGAAAAAACGGTCTGTTTTTACCCTGAACGATGTAATAAACGAGAGTAAAAAAAGATTCACTGGTGATTATAGAAATAAAAAATCAAGTATTTATCATCTTACGCAATTTAATTATTCGACGCGCACTAAAAAAATTACAGTGCGCAAGTGATAAAATAATTAATTTGAGCACGAAATTTCGGAAAAAGAAACGTGGTGGACGGCGAATCTCGACGTAATTTTGTCTACAAAAGAGGAAAAACGTGCGTGCGACGCGTGCACGGGTGACTGCCCGCGGCTGGAGAATTTCGGTCACGTAGGCAACGCCGTAATCGCGTTATCGCGGAAGGAGCCTCGGAACGGACCTTACGTGCACACGTAACACGTGTCTTTCGAGAGATTCGAGAGTCCATAGAACCAAACTCAATATGGCGGAGTCAATTGGGCGCGAGTACTTTAGGGTCTCGACTCCCCCGCCGTTAGTTCGCCTCGCACTTCTTTTTCTAAAGCCCTAACGGCCTCTGTCCCCGTAATTTCATTACTCCCTCGCACTCAAATATCCGCCGTCTATTTCCTTTTACTGACTTCTAACTTAATAATTGTTATTTCGGCGCCGCTTTATCGTTTAACAAGTCAAAAAGTTTGGTGATCGACCAATTTGATTTTTTGGACTTTTGGGAATCACGAAAATTTTATTAATTATATAGTTTTAGATCACTGAATATAGTTACATGTATAAATGAGTTGGATTTTCAAAATATTTCGAAAAATCATTTAAAATAAAAAAAATCTTTTTCATGGGCATTGTGCATGCATTTAACTCCAAGATTTCCACGAAAAGCAAATCTAGTTTACGAGACTATCCTATTTCGTATATCTTCTCACGGAGTCTGGAAATGAGATGCAATCTTATGCCCATCTCCCTCAAAATGCACCAGCAAATCTCGTCTCTATAGCTCATGCCTGCATTATACATATAGCTAAAGCCATTTTAGAAAGCTTTTTAGAAAAAGGTTTTCAGTACTGTTCTACAGTTTTTATACTGTTTCAAATTATAGAAATATGCTTTTTTAAGTTATTTTTTTAAAAAGCAGAATTTTCATTTTGAATGAAATGTAAAGACTGCTTTTTAAAATATATATGTTATTTTCATAATTGTTCTGAATGTAACTTCAGAAAAGGTAGAGACAAATTTGAGCAATTGTTATACTAGCTCCTATTGTACCGAGATGTCACTTTTACCTTTACAAGATTCTGAATCAACATATTTTCCTTGTAAAGCGACATTTTCAAGGAAAAAACTCACGGACTAACAGCTTGTATCAGTGAATTAAAAAAAAATGGCAAACCAAGATAGACTCGCGCGGAAAATGGCTGCAGAATGCTCTTTTCCGCGCGGGTAATTCGACAATCTCGCGCGCACTCTTTATCCCGTCCTGCGGGGCGACAACGACTGCCGTCGCCGCCGCCACCCCCGTGCAGCCTATATCCGTCCCGGTCGCGCCGCGTCCTCGCGATTGCTTTTGTTTCGCAGTCGTTTCTGCTCTTTTATTTCCGCGACTCGCCGAGGAAATGACAAACAAATGAGAGAGACTCTATTCTGCCGGGCTTCCGCGTCGCCATGGCGATATGCACAGCGGCGCTATCGACGTTCGACTTTGCGCGCTGACAGTGGCGCGGGACGCGCGCAGGGCTGGCGAAAAAAACAGCGAAGGAGAGAGAGAGAGGGAGAACGAACGCCGATGGACTTCCTCATTGTCGCAAAACAGCTCCGAAGTTCGATTCCTCGCCGGGCCTGCGCTTTTTAACGCTGAATTTCTATTTCCGCCCCGGTGCCGGGCGACCCGGTCGATCGTCACTTTGTCAACGCGCGGGGCGTATCAGGGATTGCTCCTCGGCTGGTGTTTCGATGCTGTAGTTGATTGATTAAATTGAAATTTGAGATGAAAAGATTCGTGTAATTAATCAGGTAATTTTATTTTTGTAAAAGATATGTTTATAAATTTAGAATTAAGGTATAATTAATACGTAGAAAAACGAATTTTTGATCTCAGCAATGTATGCAGGTACCAGGAGAAAAACATCGTTTGCAGAAAAACGGATGTATCGCTCAAAGAGACTTACTTTTTTACACGAATGAAAACTTTATAAAATTCTTGTTTAATAGAATTAGTTTTAAGCTAGCATTTTATACAGTCGCTTTTAAGATACGCACGTAAACCATATCGATATGAGATATGCCTTTATTATTAATTTCAGACTAAATTAATGATAAAGCTTGCATAATTGGCGTCGATATAAAAACGTTGAATTAATGACATTTAAAAAAAAACTGAATATCCAGTAGTGACAATTACAAAAGTCGAAAAGCATTTCGAATGATTTCGGAGCGCTTCAATAATGCACCTTGTTAGCCAGCATGACTTGCTTGGCACGCCTCAAGCTCCTTTCGGAGAATTCATCAAGAGAGCTCCACAGTAGCAAAGTGTCCGTTACAAGGAAAAAAGCCTGCGCGAGAGTCATCATTAGCCTCCGGCTCGATCATTTGTGTGTCATCGTGAAATTACCATGCATATTAAACAGCAGAAAATTACGTTTTTTCTTCCTCGAGTCCCCTTCCCTTTTAACGTCGAATAACAAAACCATTTCGTCACCCGTACGAGCGGCTATACTGTGTGCGTTGGGTAGCCGCCTTCTCGAAATTCGGATCGGAATTCAATTGAGGAGGTATGAATATTTGTTGATTGAATTAGAGATAGACGCTCGGAAATCGTTCGCTAATAAAAAGCTTCGTCGATTTATATTCGGAGAATTTGTATGTTTGAATTTGTACGACATATTCTTTTTTACCATTTAGTTTCTCTGTTTTTCAGAAAATAGCGTTTTAATTAAGAGTTTTTTTTACATTTAGAGAATCTAGTGAAGTAAAAAAAATGTATAAGAAATTTCTTGTATAAAGTTTAGTTATAAGCTAAATGATGAAAAAAATGACTCGTCTCGCCAAAAATTTTCATCCCTTGATTTAATACTTATCTAAATTTTTAATGTGGCCTTGATTGTACAGGACCATACATCCAACGGTCAATAATAAAATAATTCAGATGTCAATAAGTACACAATTCAAGTTGAAAATAACGACTGAGAGTAGCGATTCGACGGTCCCCACACAGCATTTCGTATAGAATTTTGAAGAGTCGCCCATTGACCGAGCGTGAAAAACGTCGCAGCGCGCGTCGACAAAAGGCCGAGAATTCCTCGCGAGTGCGCGCCGCGTCACATTTGTCACTCGGCGAATTCGCGCGATAGCCCTCGAGAATTCGTCAAAGCCAGCCGCCCCAATGGCTCTCGAGGCCGCCCCGTCACCGAGCCCCCGGCAGTCAACTCGAAAAGTCAAAATCCCGTCCGGTCCGTGCGTATAAGAAATCGGCTCTCGTCGAATCCGAGAGAGAGAGAGAGATGGATAAGGAAAGGGCGAGAGAGAAAGCGAGAAAGAGAGAGAGGAAGGGGGGGCTCTCGAGAAAACGGCGCGGGGCGGGGTGGAACGCAGGGGCTGGTGCGGGCGCAGGAGGGGGATACGGGAGTTCGCGCACCGCTCGACAACCCATTGACTTCGTTCATTGATTTTACGTCAATCGCGCGGCGTCGCCCTCTCGGCGCTTCGGGGTGGGGCCGCGCCGAAAGGGAAATAGAATAGAAACGACCCCCGGCGGGATACTCGCATTAGCGACACATGGCCGGGCGACAAAGCGCGCGCGAGCCCCCGGGACGCAGCCCCCCCGGCCGCGGGGCAGGCCCCGTATACGATTACACGGGGGGTGTGGGGTGCGCGAGGGGCGCCATTTTGTTCGCCGGCGAGAGCCGGGCTACGTGGTATGGTTGCGCGAGCCCCGGAGGGTGGACGGGGCTCGCCTGCCACGGGGTGCTCGTGTATACTCTGGCTGCTTTCTTGCGCGACGAGAGCCGACGGGCACGGATATGGCGCCTGCGCCGACACGTAATTTACGTCGGGAGCGGAGGAGCGAAGGACGATGCTTTTAGCTGATACGGCTGCGGGCCTCTCGAAATTTCGGCTTGCGTGTGTGCGAGTGTTCTTTTTCTCATTTTTTCTTTTTAATCTGAGAGATGGATCTGACAGTGAGTGGCGTTGATTTCGTGCAGATTCGAGTTTTGTAAGCGCGCGATGAGAATTTCAGGCGGTGAGGCAATCTGAGCAACAATGGCAGGGGAATAAAGAACAAACAATTGTTTATGTTTGAATTAGTTGTTCTACATTTTTTAGTAGGATTTATATATTAATTAAGATATCAATGCAAAAGCTGAATCTATTTACAATTCGAAGTAAATCGAGTGGAAAATAACTAGTAATCACATGCACTCTACAGTGTCATTCTGTGATTTCTATAATAACGGTAAAACGACATTTATTAAGAAAAACAAAAAAGAAAAAACGGATAAGTGTCAATCACCTATGCGCGCGTCAAAAAGCAACAAAGAAAAGAAATACCCGTTTAGAAAATAAAAAGACAAATTTTAGATCTCTAGCTGCGACTGAACAGAAAGTCAATCCCGTCGCCAACTTAAGTCGCGTTTCGTCGAATGTTCCCCGGCAACGGCGAAAGCCGATCGACGATCAGCGAGTCGCGCCGCAGTCTGCGCCCTCCGATCGATTTCTTCACGTTGATCTCGTGTCACCGTGGCGTATACACCCCCGCGTCCCGTCCCGTCCCAAATTCTGCGCGCGGGACTAAGCCCTCGGCAAGGACCCAAGCGCGTAACTCGAAACACCGCGGGCAGCGCATAATATTTAATACACATATATAGGTGTTGGATCGCGCGGCGCATTAGTTTCGCATTAGTTCCGAGTGAGTTTTCGTGTAAACGGGCCCGCGCGATAAGGGCTAATTTGGCCGGCTACGAGGTGTAATCTCCCCGGCGGGCCGTCGGGATTTGCGTCGGGATTAGGGGCCGGCTCGTCACGCCGAGGATTATATCGAGGCGCACGAAGGATTAATCGCGCGTGCGGCCGTCCCGGCGAGCGAACTTTTAATGAAGTCGCGCGCGCTGCCCGCTTGACTGCATGATTTTTTTTGCCTGTGCGGGTGGAGGTGCTCGTATACATACTCGCGGGAGGAGGTGGGCGCCGTCGAAAAAGCGACTGATGTCCCGCTATGACACGCTGCGAGCGACAGGAGTATTTTTATAGTCTTCGAAGGTGCTGTGCAAACTGCGCTGAAAAATAATTGCGTTTATACTTACGTTGAGTACAGAGAGGAAGTTAACCTGAAATTTTTGGTACTATATATATTTACACATTTTTATAATGTAGAGTGTTTAAAAAGTCATGTAGCTATGAGAAAATTGAACATTTGCAAAATGCGAAAGTAGAGAATCGTACTATGATTATTATGAGGAATACTGTACAGTATATGTAGCATGTACTTATGGTATGAGTTTTATGATTTTTTATTTTACATTTATTTTAAGATTTTTCACACGATAATTCGGTATTTTATACTTTTATTTACTATACAGCCTTATTCCTTTCACAAGTATAATTTTAGTAATATAATAAATTCGAATTTTTCGAAGATAATTGCGAAAATAAAAAATTTTAACTCTCAAAATGAACATCACGTATATAAAATTATACTTCAGTGACATGACATTCTTGATCATTCGTGATCGGATTAAAAAGTACACGTCGTCCCTCAAATTGACAAAATTGCATAATAAAGTCCAAACGCCGGAGGCGAACGCAAACGCGAAAAAAAAGTAAAACTCGACTCCAGCTCGAGCGATCTTAAAATGTAAAACGGCCCCGAAGTCGTACAAAAGCGGGTGAATAAGCGGTCGAGGTCCTCGCCGGGTCTCCTGAATGGCTGGCGAAATTCGCTCGATTCGCTCACGGCTGCAGTTGCACATTACGCACACGTAACCGAGGGCCTCGGTGTCGGCGCGCGCGCGCCCGGTCTCGTCGAGTTTAATTGCGACGAATAGCCCGCTGGAATTGTCGGGCCGTTGCGATCGGTACGTGCCCGGGATCGCAACGATACCGGCGCCCGCGTGGGCCGCCGGGGTAATGCCCGGCGTCGTTCTCCATTTTGCCGGGGCGCGCGCGCAGCTCACCCCCCGGGCGAAGTGGGACCCGCGCCGGCGCCCGCTCGTTAATAATGGGAAAATGGCGAAACAGCCGGACGTCACGTAGAGGTAATTCGGCACGCGTTCGCTCCTCTATCAAATTGATTTCCACACCCCGCGCGTACGTCGAAAGGGGGAGAGGGAGGCACGTCGATGGAGCACGCCTTGCACGCACAGCGTGCGCCCCTCGGCTAACGAGCGATTTCAATTCTTTCGCGCGGACCCGCGGAAAAAAGGCGAGGAGGAAAAATTCACGAGAGCGGAGGGCCGAGCAATTGCGGGCTCAATTTTAGCCTCTCTCTGTTTCTCTCCCTCTCGCTCTCTCTCTCTCTTGCGAGCGCGCTCTTTTATTTACCATTTCTTTTCTGACTTTTTTGCGAGCGCGCCCAACGGGCGACGCGACATTTTCGCCGCGGCACTTTCGTGGGTCTTTATCTAAGTGATTTTTTGTCGGCCGGCTGCACGGGAGAGACGAGTGCCCGAGAGCGCGGCCGCGATTGCACTCCAAAATTCTTTCGGAGGAATTAGACTCGCGAGCTTTTACGACGGGCTAGCGGGTGAGCAGTTGTGCTTTGTGCCGGGAGGACTATAGTTGCGGACAATTGAGAGCCTCTACCGTTGATTTGAAAGAATAACTTTTTTTCTTCATTTTAACGGTGGCGAGGTGAAAAGAATGCTTCGCGAACATTTGTATTTCTGTATAATAATGCATGAAAATTTTTTTTTTTTTATATATTTCAAATTTTTAATAGATTCATGATTTTTCCGTGATTTGATACTTATCAATTTAATAAAGAGTGTTTATTTAAAATCTTTATTCACTTTGTAAATTCAGATTTATTTTTGCATTATATACGTGTCATTTTTATTCACTCACTGTGCTGTACGTTTTTATATAAAATTTTATCTCATGATTAATACGTCTTTTTTTAGACTAATACTTATGCTACGGTACAAATTTAATACTCCAGTTATGCTTACTTAAAGCGAGAAATACATTTTTTTCTCGTTCTACGTCATACTTTTCCGTTCTGCCCAGTCTTAACCCAATATAAAACATTAAACGCCGCAGCGCTACCTTATCGATCCACTGGTGCAGAACGGGAAGTCGCCCACCCACTTCACCCGTCGACTGTCGATTACACGATCCATAATTAATCTTATTGACCCGAGGAAAGGCGCGTGCATCCGCGTCGATCTGGAAGCGCCGCGCGCGAGAAAAGCTTGGGCGCGCTCTTTCACAATCGATATATTATAGCTGTGCGGCTACGTCGGCGTCTCCTGTTACTTCGGGAAGCTTCGCTCGCTTGCGACACGAGAAAAAAAATTAAATCTCCACGTCCAGATGGATGGAAAAGGAGACGCGCGAGAAGGAAGAGGGGAGGGAGAGCAATTCAGGTCGAATTAATTCCGCGTCGGGTGTATAATCTAGCGACGGAGGCTCGCGGCCGAGAGCCGCTAATTGCACCGGTTGTCCCATTTTCAGCGAATCAGCGCCCGATACAGACCGGGCGATTATCGCGATCGACCTCGCGCCGCACTGCGCGACGCTGATCTCCGTATCTCTGACCTTTATAGTGACAATCACGACCTGCTCGCCTCTTTTGTAACGATGGTTTTTAGCTGCCAGTCTCTAAATTTGTTGCATATTCGTCAAATTTCTCTGGCGAGATTCTTTATATTTTTTTATCGAATAATTTGGTATATCATTCATTGTTTATCTTTGTAAAAAAAATTTGGACTTAATTACTAGAATTTGTTTGATTTCTTGAGAAACTTAATTAAGTGATGAACAATAAATAAATAGTTTATATGGAAAGAAGTAGTAAATATTAGCTTTAAGACGATGTTTTACTTAGCTCAATATTAAATAGTTCTTTAATGAAAAATTTATATATTATAATGATATTCAAATCTTGTAGGTCTCAGTCGTGGATTAAGTATACAATGTAGATAACACTTATAGAGAAAGGATTTGAAAAATAAAACTAGAGGATCACGTTATATTTATTTCGATAGACATTTTCGACTTTAATACCGATACGAATGTTTGTAGAATATTTAATCGGATTAAGTGATATAAGAAAAAGAAGAAAAGTGTTATGTGTATTTTTAGATTATTAAAACATTTACTCCGAAGTGAATTAGCTTTTTCCTTCGAATTTTTTTGTTGTAAATTGACCTAATAAGAGAAAATTAAGAATCAGAAAAAAGCTACTTAAGCCAAACAAATTTTAAGAGATGTAATTAGACAGCAAGCGACCAAGGATGCGCAATACCTTGTAAAAAGGAGCTAGAAAAAAAGAAGCCTTTCCACCAATTAATCCCTTGAAAAAAAAACGAAAATATCAGTCACAACAAAATTTCGTGCGTCGCACAACACAACGCCCTCGTTATTTGTAGGCGCCGCGGTAGCCGCGGGGGCGACGCCGCGGCGGCGGCGCGTCGCAGGACGTGACGGCACGCTTTTTCGCCCGTCGAGTGCAGGCCCCGATGACTAGGCTCCCGGATCGGCAGGCTCGGTTTTCCCGCTGCCCCCTCATAATTGAGCCGGCGGCCAATTGACTTTCGAAATTACAGGTCCGCGGTACACAGAAGGGCCCGATTATCCGGCCGAAGCGCAACGCAAACAAGACGTCTCTCTCGTCTTTTTTTTTCCTTGCGCTCCTCCTCCGGGAGGTGGGTCGCACGGAGTCTTCGCGGTAATTTAACGACGATTTCGGGGAGCGGAGATGCCGCGGCGATACGGTCGCACGCGTGCCTTCCAACTGCCGTCGCGGCGGCTCGGGTGCAGATGGATTTTCGCGATACGCGCTGTTTGGGGAAAGCCGAACGGCCCTCTTTTCCGCCCTCCGATGGTTTAGGAGCAGAGGATACAGCAGACGGATAGGGAGGGATGAAACTTTTTAAAATGATTTTTGCCGTTTATGGGATTATGTTTGCGGGCGGAGTAGGAGCGCCAGCTTGATCTCGGGGATCTTCAATATTTACTTTTTGTAAATTGTGTATTATTTTCTAATATTACTAATGCACAAAATCTATGCGAAATATCGGACGATTTTTTAAGATTTTCCAGGAAGGTTTTTAAAGTTTGATAAGTATAGACTTCGAGAGAAATGTTTTAGAACTTTTCATAAAAATTTTCACATAAAACGTTTATCTTATACTAAAAACTTTATTTAAAATTGAATAATTTGTAATAAATTAATTGAGCTTTTTTTCTCCATGTAACAAATTTACATCATTTTGTTGGGACTAGTAAAACTATTTGACGCGCGGCTAAGAGATTTTAAAAAAGTTTAAGATATACTTGCAAGTGAGTGAAGTTTCTATAATAAAAATGTTTATTGAGACCACCTTTTTTCGTATTCTTACTATAAAAATTGTATTGTAATTTTTTCCTAGACGTAACAAAAATTTTATTTGTTCATTTTTGCCGTGTCATCTTAAATGGCCATTGGAGCAAAGGAGTCGGGAGCACTCGCGATCTTCGCTGACTGTCGCTCGCCGGATGCGCGGATGCCCTCGCAGCCAAGCGCATTGTGCACTATCGGGCCGTCCATCAGGTCGGCGCGTCACGTACGCGCGGTCCACAGCTACGTCGCGATTATAATATGCGAGCGCTCGTTTCGCGCGGTAATAGGCGGCCTTTGTCGCGTTGTCCCGACGACGAGCCGAGCGACGCCCGACGAGCCGGCCGCCTCGGGCTTGCACAATGTGCCTCCGCTGCTGCATTATGCAGGCGCGCGCGAGCTGCGCTTTTTTTTTATTGCGTGGTAATAGTTGGATTAGTTTTCTTGCCTTTGGAATTTTGAATGTTTTAATGCTGGAGTGTGTTTTGAGCTTGGTACATGTTATGATGTAGATTGAAAGTTGTACTTTTATTATAGGTATAAGAATAAAGATGGCTATTATAATGGAAGCGCGCTTTTTGATTATATTATAGTGATGAGCATCACGTACGCTTAAAATTGTTTTTATTACCATTGAGGTGTAATTAACAATAACATATTACCCGGTTCTAAACTGATTATAAATTTCGCTATTTTTGATACTATTTTTTATACGCACTTTATCTCTTTCATCAATTTTTCAGATCGCGCGCGAGCCTGAAAGTACTTGGCAAATCAAGCCTGTATACAAAAGTATCGGGTCTCGTAAAGGTATACGTTTAAGGTCTATGTCTACTTAGTATTCAGTGTCACGTAGTGCCTATACACTTTAATACGTCAAAAATTGCACGATATATCAACTCTGTATACTATATACATCTCTTTTCCTCGCTACCACTCTTATACCCCTCTCGACTTCCTTTTCATCCTCGCGTACTCCAATTTTCTTCTCTTTTCAATTCCCTTTCTTGCATGCGCGTACTTACAGCGTTTTCGCCCTTGCACTTTACGAACTCCATTTACTGAGATACCGACTTTACTCCTTTTTAATATATCTTGTACCGGAATAAAAAATTCAATGAAAATTTTTGATTTCAAAATACTTTTATAAGTAATTAAACAAAAATGTGTACAACCTGCAGTACAATATTTATTATATATTTATTGTTAAGTAATTCTTTATATTTCATACAATTTGTCTTTAGTTTTTTTTCCGAAAAAAATTAAAATATCCCAATATCAATCCTAGTGATCGAGTAAAAATGAAGCCACTTATCCAAGCCTTGGATAGGAATCGCGCAGTCGCTATCAATAAAAGTCGCCCACTTAAATAAACAAAAAAAAGTGCGTCACTTCCTCGAGAGAGGCAGTCGTCCTCCCTCGAAGCCCTTAAACCCGATAACCGCAAGGGACGCCCGTAATCTCGACGATCGGGGTTGCGCGAGCCGCGGCCCTTTTTTTCCCTCGCGAGCCGGTCTCGCCTCCCGCGATACGTTTCTTTTTTAACCCTCCCCCCGCGGTCCCCACCTCGCCGTTGTCTCCCGTAGGCCTTGTCTCTTTCGGCGGCCGCGGGGGGAGGCTCCGATTGGCGCGCTCGCGGCCATGCTAGCCCCGAGTCGCGGCCGGCCTATCCGGCCAATAGCCTGGGGCCGCGGGCGTGTACGGCTCGCCCCCCACCACCGGGGGGGCGGACCCCTCCCCCGATCGACACCGGAGCAGCCGTCGCGGCCGCGAGTCACGCACACTGCCTGCGACGCCGAGGCAAGGGCGGCCTGGTACGGCAGGTAGCGAGCGACGGTCGGCCCGAGAGCGGGGCCAAGATCGCGCGTATAGGGAGCGACGATGAGGGGAGCTGCTCGGGCGAGTGTGCAGGGGCAGCCGGCGAGTTACCCGCTGCGAGCACGGCAGGTGCCGTGCGCGCGCTCTTTCGACCCTGCAGCTCTGCCTGCGCGTCCGGTGATTCGGTGATGCTGGACGCGATGGCGCCACCTACGCCGGTTTCTTCTTTCGGGCGGACTTTCAGCCAGGATTATGGTTGTTTAATGATTTGTTAAAATTTAGATTATTTTTTTAAATATTTATTTTTTTATTTTAGATTTCAAGGACGTTGTTCGGTTGTTAGACGTTTAATATTTAAAAAAATGTTTGATAGCGCTTTTAATTTAAATATTTAAAGTGGTACGGATTTTTTAGAATAAACTCTTTTCAATTACGACCATTAATAATCCCTGCACGGATTAAGATTAAAAATTGCAGGAAAAAGAAAGTTTGACAGTTTGCAAGAGATCACCGTAAAATATGACTGAGATTGCTATAATAATTATAAAGATATTATCGTAATTTTTCAACTATTCCACTTCATTTTTCTGAACTCTGAAATTCTTCTATATTTTACAGGAAAATTCTTTTGGTGTAATCTAAAAAATCTTTCGCAGTTTCTGTCGAGCCTTTAATTTCATTCAAAAACTAATATTTAAAAGCATACCTTGCTGAAACTACTATGGAATAATCGATCGAATTGTCAGACCCACGAAAAATCTACAAGGATCTCTCCGAGCAATCGAACTCGTATCGACGGTGTACCTCTCGGTTCCCACTATATACGAGCGGTGTCTCAGCCGCGCGACGCAGTCGCAGCGCTGGCGCAAGGGTCAAAGGTTTTAATATCCTGAGCGCGGCGCAGCGATAATTCGAATTAACGAGCGCAAATTGGCCCCGAAAGAGAGCAGCCGCCGCTTCCAGGGAGAGCCGCTCGATTCCCAAAGTCGATTCCGGCCGGCTCCTAATTCGATTCAGCTGCCGCTCCGCCGAATTTCGCAAGCAGCCCCCCTCGAAGGGGATCCCCGATGATTCGATCGCGATCGACGCTGATTCTTTGTCGCGAGAGAGCTTCGCCCTCTAAATGGACTTCCGCGAACGGCGAAGCTTCGCGATTGGGAAATTCGCAGAGATCGGTTAAGTAATCTTTGGATTTCGTTATATTGGGTACTGGATTTTTATCGGTGGTTTCAACGATGATTTGTTTTTTGAAGTTTTTTTTAGTAATTGTACGTTACTTGAAAAAGAACTTTATCGAAATTTTTTATGAAATAAATTATTGAAATGCAGTTTATTTACTTGTACTAATTGTACAATAAAAATGTTCTGCGCTGTAATAGAATTGGAAAAGTGACTTTCTATAAACAATTTCCGTAAAGCATGCAATAATAAGAAACGGTTTTTATATTCATTAATATATAACAATCGTATTTTATTTTGAAATGCATTATCTAATGACAATTATACAAATTGTTTATAGTAGTAAGTGACTTTTCCAATTACGTTACAGTGGAAACTTTTACAACCAAGACTACTTTATTAATGAAATTGGCATTATGCACGTACGTACAGATAATGCTACTTTATTGCGAACTTCCTCAATTATGTAAATTAAAATTTTTTTTGTACTCATTTATTAAAATAAAACACAATGCGAGCAATTATCACTCCTCTTATTAGTGCACATGAATTACTATTTTTCTTTACGAATAATAAATAATACATGTATGTATACACATTATATTTTACCATACTAATTTAGTGAACCTAGAGCAAGAAAATATTCGTACTTCCTCCGCGAGTAAAATCAATGCGACAACTTCGCAAGTGCGCAAAAAAAAACCACTGGCGTGGATCGATTGCTAGTACCTAATGCACGACGGAAGAATAGGCGCGCGCGCGCGAATAAAACGGGAGCCGCGATTTGCATTAGCGCGGGAGCGAGAACAGCTCATTCCGGGAGTCGCCGTTGACGCTAATGTCGGGCGTCACGCGAAGGTCCTCCATCGATACCGGTCGTTAGCGCTCCGGCGAAAAAAAAGAAGTAAAAAGTGTGCAAAACGAGCGCACAGCCCGCGACGCGCCGCAGTGTCCCCTAAAGCGCCTGGACGGGTGCGCGAGCCATCCGGGCAAATGACACTCATTTGTATGCAGATAGGGATCGGCCGGTCATCCCGCAAAAAGGCCGCGAGGCCTTAATGACCGAGATGCGCCTAAACGATACCCCCGCGCGGATCCGTCAGTGACATTAAGGCCGGCCTTCGCGCGGCCGGGCTGCGCTTGTACTCCTCCGCTCTTAGGCTGATCGCGAGTCGCGCGCGCTCCGCGAATTAAAAACGTATTACGCCTAGGTGTCGCTCGGCCGGCCCATTAATCACGCGCCCTCCCCACCCTCCGCGGCGCGCCGAATCCCCGAAGCGTCCACCTTGTGTTTAGCTTTAATCGCTTCCGCGGATTATACACCTTTCGATTGCCACCGAGTTTCTTGTATATCTTGTGCGCCCCGAGCGCGAATTACGCTGGCCTTTTTTTGCCGACGCTCGGAGATGAACGGCTAATTGCCGTTTTCCTGCTATGGGGTGAACAACATTTCGGGGATGTCATTTTGACTTCATTCCTCATTACAGATGGAATGATTCTTCTTAATGAGATCTAGACGAGTCGTATTTAACTTATTTTTTTTTATAATTCTCGTTTTGTGTGATAGTCAGAAAAGTTAAATAATTAAATGAAATATATATTCGTAGGTATCTTCAATGTGGTATAAAATTGTAAAAAATTAAATTAGAAATAAAATACCTTAGTGTACTACCTCATTTATTGATGTATACATGACTATAGTCATATGCGTTATCAGATAACAAAGTTAAAAGCTTTTTTAATAATGCACCAAGAGTAATCGTCAATCACAATTAAATTGCCATTTTGAAAGAAACATTAGCCATAGATCTAATAAATGCAACAAAAATATTAAATATGCTAAAAACTGTTTAAAAAAGTTAAGTCTCACTATGCCACACAATAAAATGATTTTGCGCTTTAAAGGTGCATAACAGATCGAACGAGAGCAAAGCGAATTTTTGAACCGCAGCTCGGATTCAGGCCCTCGCTCGGTCATTTCGTCGATGCGGAGGAAAAATCGCGGTTCCTGTATATATGCTCGGCACTTTGCATTGTGCGCATTTAACGAGTGCAGGCGAGCCCGCGTCCAGGCTGGAGCGACGCGTTAAATTGCCCTTGATGAATCGGGCGCGTCGCGCTACCCGCGACTCGGGTATCAATGAACGGCCAATTAAGAGGGTCTCGTTGCGGAATAGATTCCTCCGGCATTACTCGGCCTTCGTCCTACTTCGATCATGCGAAAATCGACGCTCGGTGCAGTGAACCATCGGCGTCTCTTCACTCCTCAAGTCGTATAAGATTTGCGCATCTTCAGGGTACACGCTCTTCTTCTCTTTGTTTATTTTGCGACTTAGTTGTGCAAGATATCCTAAATACATAATTGAGTTTGTGGATAATTAAAGTTTTTTATAAACTATAATCGAGGATGTGAAGAATATAAGAGAAGTAGTATTAAGGTTTCATTGAGTGACTGTTTCATGCGGAATAGATTGTTGAGAATAGTAGCTAATCAAAAGTGTATGTAATAAATTTTATATTTTTTCCTTTTTTGGTGTTATTTTAATCTAAAATAAAAAGAAATCTAATAAATTATTATTCCTAAAAATGTACAAAATGAATCTTATACTCTTGTACTAACTAATACCAAATTTATCATCAAATCGGAGCTCGCAATCGAAACACAGGCATAAAAGAATGTTACAGCACGCGCGCATAACTGCATATCGAGCGAAGGCAATTACATCGCGCATCTACCTAGCACGTGTGGGTCTAAAAGAAAAAAATCGAAAGAAAGAGAGTTTCTCTCTCGGGCCCAATCCCGGCGTCCAATATTGCCGCGGAGCGCGTCTCACACGGGCGCGCGAGGTGTGCTCGAGCCCCGTTCCCGCGCTTGCGTTCGGCTTTTGCGGTTGACACCGTCGCAATTGCGCGCTCGCGCCACCTTTAAAGGCCCTGCGGTTGAACGTCATCACCGTAGCTCACGCGACCCTGACAGAGCCGCGGCGCGCATGCCTCCCTCCCTCCCCCCAGCACATTCTAATATTCTAAATTGCTCCTCCTGGCATGTTTATTTGACATCGGGGCTGCCGGCGCGTCGCCAATTTGCCGCTCTCTCTCACTCCCACTCGTTCGTTCGTTCGCTCGCGCGCTGCAGCGTCGCCGACGTACGTGTGTGTATTCTGCGTGCGCGCGGGCCGCGCGCACCGTGGCCTCGAACTTCGCGAATCTCATTTGCATAATTTAACCTGGAGAGACTTTCCGGTATAAAGTGGCCCGGGCAGACGCTTCATTATTGAGTAATTATGCTTTTACTGTAACTTTCGTTGATTTATGCGATGACGGGCGCCTCCCTCCCCCCTGGTTGCTGGCTACTTCTCTTTTTTCACGCAGCTACTATGTGACCCCTCCTGATGTCAATATTTTAACGCGCGGCTTTCAGAACGCCCGCGCGATTATTTACTCTTTGGCGGAGATTAAATTTGCGGCTAGTGTGCCAACGGTTGCTGCGATTTTTTTATATAATTTATTTACGTATCTAAAAGTGAACAAAAAATTTTCACTATACAACATACAACGAAGTAAGAAAATTCAAGAATCGAGAGTCAAAAGTCATCCAGCCGATCGCCTGGGAAATAAATCAAACAATTCGAAACTCGTAAAGTCAAGTACCCGGCAGTATTATTCGGGCGGAGAGCGCGAACGGGAAGTTGCCGCTCGCCGTCCCCTTTGCGCTCGCGCCCAAGGTAATAAGTGTCCAATAAGAATGTCGTCCGAGCGGAGGCTTCCCGTGAAGCAACTCGTAAAGTTCGTTATACGTCGTGCTTTCGACGCCTTTGACGATTGCGACGACTTTTGTCGATAAACACGCCGGACGTGAGTGTATAGCTATCAATACTGAATTACAGTACTCGAGCAGTTTTCCGCGCGTAAGGTCTAACGATGACTTTCGTAAAATTTTAATACGATAAGTATTTTTGGTTCAATAGTGACGTGTATATAAGAAATACACTACCAAGTACTTTATTAAAAAATACATCTGTATAGCTAAATTATTAAGTATACGATGATTCGAATGATCTCGTAGAACGAATGATGAATTAATTAGTTTATTTAGCCAATTTTTCGGTTATGATTATTTCTTGAGGACTGTACAAAAAAGGAGAACAATTTTTTAGTATTGTAAAATATTACTTTTAAAGATACTCAGATTTAAATAAATAACACAATAATTTGCAGTTTTAAGTTTACTGCTGTAATCCTATTATAAGAAACTTGCATGAATCACATCCTCGCTAACGCAGGAAAATTCCGTAAGGCATCGCGTGAAAAGGAGAGAAGCAACGTCGAATCAGCGTCGTCGAATCCGCAATATTTCAGTGGGCTAAAAACGCCGGGGACGTGGCGCGCGCTCTTTTTCAAAGCAGCCCCCGGGCCGCCGCAAAAAAACGCGGCGACAATCAAGGCATCAAACGAGCCTTTCCGCGCGTCCGCGCGCGCGGCAAGAAAGTCGCGCGCCGTCCCGGGAAACGATCCTTGGCGAATGCGGCAATCGCCGTCGCGGTGCCGCGCCGCGCGAAAAAGGCGCGCGCGCGCCGCGAGTTTACGTCTTCATAAGCCCGGCGATAATGGCAGCCCCGGCGTCTGGCATTTACGACGCGCACCGGGTCCCCGCCTATGCGTGTCAGATCGATCATGCACGCGCCGCTCGCCCGTACCGGCGGACGGGTGCCCTGCTGCGATCCAGGAAACTAACAGCGAGGCGATTCGCTCGTTCCTCCGCGCCTCCTATTCCTTTTTTTATAATTTAGCTTACTGTGTTTTATGGACCGAGTGTCATTCTGGAGTGTGGCTTTGTCTTCATCCCGCGCGGGTCGTTTGCGATGTTTCTGGAGCAGATCGTTTAAGGTGCAGGTGGTTGATGCTGGATGATTTTTTTTTCTTTTTTTTGTTATTTGTGAGCATTGTGTGAAGATCGTTTTGAGGACACTGAAATGAATATTGATCGTTTGGAAGAGTTTTACGGTGCAGATGTAAAATTAGGTCATATAATATTTATGCAGTTTTAAATTAATTTTGTAATCAGAATGATCGTGTAATAAAACAGGATTATGCAATGAGCTTAGTTAGTTTTTGATAATTTTCTTTTAAAATGAAAAATAATAATAATTAAGCATTCAAGATAATTATTTTCATTCTTCAGATTAAAGTAATTGAACGACAGCTTTTCATTGTAAGAGTGTCAAAAAGATAGCTTTTGATCATTTGCAAGCGATGAAGAGTTATGACGCAGGTTCGTTGATGATATTACTTTTTCTAGCAAGACGAGAATAAACATTATTTGCTCAGCATAATTTCCGCATTGAGATTGAAATATAAGAAGATTTCAAATAGAAAAAACCCACGCTTGTACCTCTCGATCAATCAAATCATCGGGCACGCTGGAGATAGTACTGACAAGATTATTAACTATAGTTCTATTTTAAAGAAATGCAGCGAGAACTATTACATGCAAATATGTGCACATGATTGGCCTATCTGATAAACTATTCGTAAGAAAAAAATTAAAATGCAATTTTCAAATTGTGCATAATATCTCTACTTTAGAATAAACTATAATAAAAATTCCTACTGTATATAAACTACTTAGACCCGTATATAAACCGTTCCTTGTTTCAAATACAAGTACAATATGTCGATGACTGTGACATTCTAAAAAGATCCGATGAAAGGTTGAAGCGTCCGTTCTAAACGAGGTGTCCTGTACCTATCGAATGATTATGTATCGAGTATCGTTATACAAGCTATACAAGATTGATATCTTTCGCAAGATCACACGATCGCAGATGGATCTCAAAACTTCACGCTCGTACCCAAAGTCGTAATTTCTCTCGTACCTTGTTATGATTTGGTAATATCTATCATTCCGTCAAACGATGATAGCTCCCAATGAGAAAAATCACTCGTTACCACGTCAAGAATTATTATTGATCGCAACGGCATCGAGTTATGCTCATTTTGAAATTCATTCGTTTCGCTGCAGTTCACACCGCACGAGCCGTTTGCCACCAGGTTAAAGAAAAAAAAAGTTACGAAAATCTTACGCGTACAGTAATTGTTATCGATGAAATTCCACGTCCGCAATTGCTTCGCGCAACGAATCGACGCGCCTATCGCGAAGCACACGCGCGCACAGGCACTGCGCATTGCAAAATTGAATAAAGCGCCGGAGGAGAGGAAAATTGAAGCGGCCGAGGGAAAAGCGCGCTGCCGTCATCGCGGCCCGAAAGAAATATCCCCGCTATCAAGCCGGCCTCGCAATTTCCTGGCCCCGGGGGCGCTAACGACTCGGTCCCCGTAAGTGCGGCATCGCGTGTTTCAATTATCGCCGCGCGCTCTTTTCACCGAAATCGCGGCGATCCCGCGTGCGCGGCACCGCTTCATCATAATCGCTCATCCGACGCGAGAGAGCGGACCCCCCGCCGGCCCCGCGGGGATACGCATCTCCGGGCCCCGGGCATACCGCGCTGACAGCCCGAGAATTCGATATCGTGATTAGCCGAGCGCCGCGTCGCACAAGACACTCATTGTTTCACTCGTCTCGCGGAACGGCGCGCGAGATCGGCCGGCGATAAGGGGGCGACGGGGCTTTCTCATCGGTGCACTCGTCGCAGAGCGCGCGCTCTCTCTCTCTTTCGCTCCGAAGCGCTAGATTATTTTTTTTCTCTTTTCTCTTCTTTTTTTTTACGGCGGAGCGGTCACGCCGAGGCGTGGCGGAGTCCAGAGTCATTGGCGCTTCATCTCGAGCGTGGGCGCGGAGAGTTCCTGTACTACGGGGGGTTTATCGCAGATCGAACGATTTCGCCGCGGTGTGTAGACACGACGCGCTCACTTTTGACCTTTTCCTTCTTTTCTTTTGGGCTGCTTGTCGGGCGCACTTTTTGTTCGGCGAAATCGCAGGTGAGCTCCGTTTCTGCGTGCGTTGTATTTGATGTTATCATCAAGGGCACATTTTTGTATGTTTATGGCGATCTTAGCTTAGTTAAGTCATTTTTTATTTTAGTTTTAATTAAATGGAGGACTAGAGAGAAGCACCTGCTATCGTACCTATAGTGTTCTTTCTACGTTGTTCTATATGGTTTGAATTTTTAGGGTCTATTTCTTGGTAATAAAGAATAGTCTGTTACGGGGTTAATTCTCAAGTTCGCCAATATACCACAATTTAAAGTTGAAAAAATATTGTGACAATATTGTAAATTTTTGTACATGTATTTTCATATACGAGTAAATTTTAATAATATAAATTATTTTGCAGATAATGTGATAATATTTGCTGGAAGAGTTCCTACTTGTGCAAAAAATGTAATCCATCAGTACAAAATACAAAATAATATTTAACGCACACAGGGCGTACATCTTTCTGAATTTGCAAAAGCTCCTTCCAGTGAATTAATCTCGTTTTCTTCAAAGCTCCTTTTATCTAGACAAAGTGCGCAAAATCCTGCCTACATTGCACACGTACAAGCGAGCGTTTACAGAATCAGCGGCGCGGCTCACAAAGGGACAAGCGGAGTACTTTGTAGGCTATCCCCTTTACCGTGGCGCGCGAAGAGCTCGCGGGGAACGGGGCGAGCTCGAGTCCTCAAACACGAAAAATTCCCCGAGCACTGCAGATATCAGTCGAAGTGGCCTATTGCTTCTTGTCGCGATTCGATCGCACCAAGCCTCTCTCCCCCCGACAGTCGCGCTCACACAGAGCCAGCTGCGAGAGCCTCGGTCGCGCCTCGCTGTACACATATATATCTGTAATTCGCGCTCGGCCCTCCTCTGCAGTCGGCCTCCTTATTTGCACACCGAATCCTCCGGCTGCCGGGCGGAGAGGAGGCGACGGGGGAGTTCGCCCGGGTCCGCGCGCCTCCGCCGTGGCCTCATTACCAAAGCAAATATTTTACGGGCCGCGCGGAAAAAGAACGCCCGGTGCTCTTTTTTTTCTTCGCTCTCCCGCCGCCGCCCGGGAGACGACGTCCTCTCTCTACTTTCTGCAATCTCCCTCCGCAGCGGCGCGCGGCCTCCCCTTCCGGACGACGGCGACGGGAAATAAGAGGGGTCGCGAGCACGCCCTCGCGATTTACCTTCCAACTCTTGCGCCGCGATTGTTTTTGGCTCCCTCGACTTTTTGTCGAAACTTTCCGAACGATAGGCGGTGTGCTCGAGCTCCACATTTACGTTATCTTTCCTTTTTTTGTAATTTGAAAAATGTTTTAGGAAAAATTTAGTATTATAATTTTATGGCTATTATTTTACGTACGTATTCAATTTATTATTTACGTTTCATCAATTTTAATAAATATGCATATGTATAATAAGTTTTCAACTTTACGACGCATCGAGCTGAACTATCAAGTCGGCACTGTACAAGTTGCCTCAATAGATTCGCATCAACCGCACCGCGAAGATCACAGCTCGAAGCCTCGAATTAGACCTCGATCCGCGAGCCCCAGGACCGCCGTCGCAGGCGGCGCAACGCAAAGTCGGCTAATCGCGCGGATCCCGCTGCAGAAGCCAGGAGGTCGCCCGGGCGCTGCACCTGCGGCTTCGATTGAATCATCAATTTGTCTAGCATTATCCGCCGGAGGGCCGGGCTCGCGCGCTCTCTCCTCTTCTCCCGAGGATTTTCGTGTATTTAGGATAACAAGCCGTTCGGCCGTGGCCCCGCCTCGGGGCCAATTGGTATGCGGGACCTCGGCGCGCGGTGACCCCCCCGTCGCGCAGCGGGCTCCTCTCACCGTATTGACATATCGCGGAACGTGATCCAAATACATGCGCCATTATACCGGCGCGCCGGGCGAACAAAGCGGCCGCCGCCGACGCGCGGCTCTCGCGCAATTTGCGCCGAATTGGCCGGGCGCGGAAAGAAGGCCAATCGCTCGGAAGGCAAATGCCCGCGAGGACGAGCGGACCGCAGAGGAGCGAGTTCCTTGCAGCCGGCGGACCCTTTAGTTTCTTGACGGCGAGGGGGCACTTGTTGGCCCGCAACCCTCCCCGCGCGCGCAAATTTAAATTCGTGCGCCCGGTGGGGCTTAATCGCGCCCCGACGAATTGAAAGCTGCTCTGCGCGAGGGTCGCTCCTATACAAGCTTGACAATGATTGTACAAAATTGAGCGTATTTTGTCGTTTCATTTTTATTTTTATTAATGCTTTCGGATTTACTCCTTTTTTTATTATAACAGTTTCAAATCAAATTCGTAAAATAAGGAAATAAATAATTTGTAAATGAAATTGCGCAATTATTATTGAAACATAAGTTGATTAATTTATAGCTACTGAGTTCAAGATAATAATTATACAATTAGAAACAAATTTATTATATTAAGAAACAAATTCAATTTTATAAATGTGAACTAATATTTAATTTAATATATGCAAAAATTTACACATAAAATAAAAATATATACTCAATTCTGAAGTAAAGCGAATGCGCTTTTAAAGTAACTAATCATAGCGAAATCGTATTGACTAAAAACATTCAATTTTATCACTTTCTAAAAGAAAAAAAATATTTTGCATAAAATGTTAACAAGGAGCTACGAGGGAAAGTGCAACTGCGATTAGCGAAGATAAGAGGAGGGCACTTCGAACAGGCTAAAAACGATGGTATCTGCGGAAGCGGGCTGCGCGGTACGTGCGGTGCAAATAACAGTGAGGAGAAGATAGATATCCGTTTCAAATATTCACGCCCTTTTTCGCGGCAGCGCGTTAAATTGATGCGTTTAGGAACCCCTTTGGCCCGAGGAGGCGGACAGCCGCGGCGCATAAATATCGCCGTGAGAGAAAATCCTGCCCTGCCGACCACATGGCATAGACGCGCGAGTCTCCTCTCTCTCTTTTTATTCGTCCCTCCGTCTTGGCTCGTCGGCTCGCCTCGGTCCCAATTTGCGAACAATTACGTTATTAAAACTGTACTGCTAATAAAAATGCACAGTTGACATGGGCATTTGAGTTATTCGAGAATCGACGTTTAAGAGCCTATTTTTAGCGGCGATACTTCTCCATCTACGACGCTCGCCTAATGGATTCTAAAGTCGACTGTGCAATTTTAAAAATCATTTTAAAAATCTGTCTACTTTATTATCTATTTTTTTAACTAGCGTCATTTAGTTCATTGTTGCCGATTGATTTATATCGGATTATTTATTACTTATGCATACGGTCACTTTAACGGCAAGGGAAATAACTTAAGGTAGCAACATCATTTTGGATTTGACAAGATAATAAAAATAGAAAGAAATTAAATAATGACACTTATTTTTATTTTCTGTCCAGTAATCATCGATTAAACATTATGTATTACTAATCTGCAATTACTACGTGATACTGACCACTGTTATAATACCGTTATCGTATGACGCATACATCTATAAATAATAATGATCTGTATAATCATTCATGAACATGATTATCATTAAATTCACATCGATTCGATTTTTTTCGACAAACTTATTCAAGGCGTGTAAATAGATTCTGATTGATCGTTTATAAATAAGCTATAGGTCGATCAATAACGGGAAAGCAATTCTAGAAACTTGAATTCAGTAATTCCAGAAAACACGTCTATACGAACAAATTAAATTAATCACAATATTTGCTCCACTTACACTTTAATTCTCTATTTACGCGAGCATTTCAAACGGTTCGAATGCATTTTTAATAATTTCGACGCGCGGTCTGAAATACCATCTCGCCGTGACGCTGCGACTTTCTGCCAATTTACTCCGCTAATTCCCGGAGTAAAAAATCCGTAGCAATAACAAGCGTATTCCGCTACAAAACTTTCTCCCGGTCCCCCTAAAAATCTCCGCTCGTATGCGAAGGCGCGCTGCGAAAATCTGTTTAGTCACACGCTCGCGCGCCGTTAAAATAATTCCCTTTACAGTTTCCGAGGGCACCGCGCGCCGGCTAATGAAATTAACGGCGGTGATTTGTCGCCCGCGCACATATCGGGCCGCCGCGGGAAAATTTTCGTGCGCCTGCTTATCAGAGCGAGCGGGCAATTTTCTGAGCCGTAAGGTGTATATAGGCGCTCGAGTGCCTTAATGGCGATACACGCCGTTAATACGGCGCGACAAGCGTGAGGATTATTAAGTGCGTCCGTTGCGTGAATGTGTAACAAAGTGCCGAGCGCCGCGTTTGTGTATCCAGCTATGACAGCCGCTTCCGTTTCCGTCGCTGCGGAGTTTCATTTCTGTAGGTCCCGCGCGCCGTTCTTACTTCGCGACGGAAAAATTGACTTTTTTTCCTTAAGCCAAGTGCGCAGGAAAAGCAGGAGCTGATGTTTTATTACTAACGCGCGGATTGGAGCGATTATCGTTTGGTAGTTTTAAACTTTTGTTGGGCCGTTAGGAGAGTGCGTTGTGATAATCTACGGAGCTGAAAGGTGATGTTTTAATTTTCACGTACATTAAGAGTGTAAATTGAAAAGTCTTGATCTTGGCTAGATTAAGTTATTAATGACCGGAGAAAATAATTTTTTGATGAAGGCGTAGCTACTTTGTGGAGATTAACAATGGCGAACTCGGAAAGTCTCGGTAGAAATAAGCCGTTTACGTGTGAAAAATCATACAGCGTGACCATCCGTTATCTTGAGAAATATAGTTTGTATTATTTTATCGTTTTCAATCGTAAGTTACGAAAATTAAATGAAATTTATAAAATGTGGTGCAATTAAAATCGTAGGATTTCATTTATGGTATATTTAGTTTCAAACAACTGAAATATGCCTTTTTCGTACATCTATTCTAGTCACATAAAGTCCAATTAATGTTCTTTCGTGTTTGTTTTCAAAATTATTTAAAATGCACTCATTTCACTTTTTGCAGCTCCTTGATCAGCACAAATTTCATTAATTCTTAATTTAGTTACGTAATTTAAGCGTCCCAATTTCTACCCTCGCAGTAAATTCGAGTACTACCTATACGAATCGTACAAGCATACTCGAGCGAACCATCGACGCCGGATCGCGCTCCATTTCAGCCTTATACCGATCCTACCGGTCGGCGATCGAGCGGGAGAAAGGGGCAGCCGCGCGCCAGCGGTAATCGATATACACGATAAATGTAAATCGCGCGTCTCGCTTCCAACACCTACGTCGGCGTCCGAGGCCCTCGAGCGCGGCCTCGCGTCCTGCACGTATACACACCCGCGTGTACGAATGCACAGCGTGTGTGTACGCGCGTGGGGTGGGCGGGGCGCGCGGGCGCCGGCAGCGATAGATACCGCTAATTATTGATCGTAAATAACGGCGCGACGCGAGCGGCGGCAGTACCGCGGCGGCCGATAGCATCGCGAAGGAGAGACACACACGGCCGCGGGTCCACTCGGACTCGGGGCGGACGGGGCAGCACCGGGACTCGTTTCTCCGGCTCGCGCCGCGCCACCCCTCGCCGCTCCGCTCCGCATAAATCTATAGAACGCGCGCCGGTTTAATGCGCGGTTTGATAACGATTTGCTTTTTTTCGAGCCGCCGAGCGGGATAAGCGCGATCGCTCGCGCGATGCCGAGACTCGCTGCTGGAGTGACGTCGTTGTGAAATATTGATTTTAATGCGCCTGTAGAGGAGTTTTTTTTATTGTTTTTTTTGGGTAAATTCAAGTAGTGGCTTTATAAAAAAACATTTATTTAATTCTATATAGTGCTTGGATGATAGCGTACAAAATATTCTTATCGCATTCTCTTATATTACGATTCTTATGACTCTTATTTATACGCACATGTATAGATATTTAGCTCGATTGTTGGGATGACAAACAATCAAGCGAAATAAATCAAAGGGGACAGAGTGAGCGTCACGAGAAAAGTGTGGGCACTAGAGTATTCGAGGGCTCCTTTTTAGCCAAGTGCACACTCGTAATCGACACCGTGAGTCGCGAAACACTAGAAATTGACGTCCTCTTAATCGGCGTATTGTGCTCGAGCCACGTACATACGTCGGCGGATAAAAAAGGAGACGTCGCGCCTAACGCGATGCGGGCTGCAGCAACGGCCGTCGCGCGGGGTGGCTGCGCCCGTCAACGAGGTCTTCCACGCGTACACTCGATTCATTACACCGGGCTCGAGTGCACGAGAGAGAACCTCGAGCGAGGTATATATGTAATGCTGGCACTGCAAATGGCCTACTGTGTGGTCTGGTCTGATGTGGGATACAAAGAGAGCATTTTTTTTAATGACGTAGGTGTGCACCTGCACTTACATGATGCAGTCTAATACAAGTATGTGATGTGTATGCTTTGCGAATTAGAATTTTCAGCTGTTTTGTAGTTAACTAAAGAAAAAATTACTATCTTTATCTCATGGAGAAAATTTTTTTTAATATCTGCTGAAGCGAAGAAAATCTTGAAAAACAATTAGTACAGTGACCAGCAAATTTTACTATAGATGTGAAATGCAATAAAACTTAATATATATATATAACTAAAATTGACTAGACACTATAATAGTTTTTTTAATTTTCGAACTTTTCCTCACTTTAGGAAAGACTGCAGTAATTTTTAATTCAATATTTTCTCCGAGCTCACATAATGCAATTCCGAACTTCATGAAAAGTAACGAACTGCATTAAATAAAACACCCAATGGAATCTTCTCTTTAAATCATTTGCTATTCCAAATAAATATACAATATTATTACTATATTCAGCTTGTATTTAAAAAGTAATTGAATATTTGTAATCGCAAAAAAATTACATTATAACGCGACTATATCCGAGCTCGTTACAGAAGCAACCATTCAGTCATCGCAAAAAAAGCAAGCCACTTCCCGGCGGAAAAATGGAGCAGCTAATTACGCGCGAGGTAGCACCCCCGACGTAATTTCGCGGTTCTTTGAGCCGCGCGATCCACAGAGCGTCGCTCACATATCGCGCCTTCTGCGCCTGACGTTTCTCCGCAGCCGCACACCTCCTTAAAGATCGCGCGAGCGACGACGGAGTGTGTGCGTGCAGGGGAGGAGGCCGAGGCGGGGGTGACTCGGGCATAAACGGCCCGCGATATCGCGTTACTGCGCGCGCCTTTGATCTCGCGACACTTACAATTTTCCCGGGCGGCGATACACCCTTATTTTGCGCGCGCCACGCGAGTCGTAATGAGAGGCCCGAGGAGACCCCGGCCTTCGGCTGCGTACCCCCGGACGTAATCACAAGGCTTGATGACGCCGTCGCCGCCGTTCCCGGATACCGTTTCCCTCGCGCGCGCCGCTGCGCGGGGGAGCTATAGGCGCCTGCCGGCACGCTGGATGGGCGCGACTCGTTTGCCGGCGCTTCGTTAAGGGTGAACGTCCTTAAATTAATTGAGAAATTCATTGACGACTACCCGTATTTAGCTACTTCTTATTCATTAAGTTTGGCCGATTTACGTTCAATGACTTGAAAAGTGACTTTTTTTAATGTGAAAATTTTGTAGAATACCCTTTTAAAGAAATGATGAGCCTAAAAGTGAGTTATGACAATGATCGTCTGATTAGGGACATATGTCCGTTAGTGCTCGACCGTGACGACGTTCAGAAACATATACATTTTTTTCAATTTTGCATGAATTATTATTACAATGAATATAAACAGCATTGAAAATTATTACAATCTGCACTTCTACTTACTTTACTTCTAGAACTTAGGAACCATTTACATAATCACTTTTAGTGCTTTTTCAAAAAAAGTTTCTTCTGCAACAGTGCAGATTATACTATTTAGTGAAAAAAGCGACTTACGACAACGCGGAAGATTTACTAATTTACCGTTAAAAGCATTGTTTTTCTGCAAGCTCCCAGTAAAAAACTTGTATTGTCTGAAAAACTAAAATTTTATACCATATCATTTTATAAAATGCTTCATTATATTTATAAAATATTTGTTCGACATCTCTTTTCGTACTTTTTCGGGCAAAAATTTAATGCCACTGAAAAATACACGATTGAGCATGGACCATTTGAAGTAAAACGAAAAGCTCACCTGGCGCAAGCGCTCGTTGGGGTCACGCACCACACCCAAGCGTGGCCGTATCAACCGACAACGCAGTTCGCGCACTTTGCTTGTGACAAACCGATAGCTCGCGATCGAAGTTTCAAGTCAGGGAGAGAAAAAAGCTTTCTTATACTTCTTAATCTACAATCCGATTTCGCTTTTAATTTAATCGACATTAAATTTATAATAATGTATCATTAATCATTTATGTAGGATAAATTACAGATTCTTTAAAAATTTATGTCTTATTCAAATTTCATAGTGTTTGTTATGACTTATGAGTAAATTATGAATTTGTGCGATTGGAGGAATATCATATCTATAACAGTACATATGATATTCCTCTGCGAAGAGCTTAATACAATATTATTATATTATTAATTAAATATTTGTAAATTAGAAATTAGATTCCGTTATTTGGTCACTTACAAATGCAAGTCAAAATTGAAATTACGCTGCATTTGTTGAGACATTTCCTCAAATTATTTAAAATCTTCATACTTCTTCGAGCGTGCAATATCTAAAAAGAAAATTTGTTCAGCTACACGTAAATATATCAAATTAATTAATTTTTCCGCAATAAACTCCCTGAACGTACATCTACATCATTAGGTGTAGTCGAGTGTTTCAATTTATTTCTCAATACAAACGCACAATAGAAATAATATCCCCATTCTTTCCCCGTCCACTGGGAAAATCAATAAATCGCGCGCCTCGATGCCCAGCAGCGTAACCGCGAGAAACGGAAGCTCCTCCATCCGTCGTACGTACGAGTCTCGTCAGCGGAGACAACGGCCGGTGTGCACACCTCGCGCCCTTCGCCGCAGGCCAGGGGTGGGGGCGATATCGCGCGAGTCCGCGCGCGCCCTTGCCCGGAAAGCCCGGCCGCGCGCGAAAAGCTCCAGCGCAAATACAATAACCCTTTATTTGTTTCCTCTCTCGTCTCTCCATCTCCGCAGGCCCTGGCCGTGATTCAACAGTGCCCCGGCTCTTTTTTTCTCTTCCCCACGCCGTACAAAGAGCCCCCGGCGATTCCACACCCCCTCCCCGTAAGCGCATCGCTCGATAAGCGAGCGGCGGAAAAAGAGTTGCGCCGATGAATCGCGAAGGAGTCGAGTGGCGAATTAGCTGCGCTGGAGTGTTTCCTTTTGCCAGCCGCTCGAGGATTGATAAGCATCTCGATGCGCGCGGGCTACCGACTCGCGAGAAAGAGGGACTTGCGCGTTGTGTTGGGTGTTTATAATTTTATTTCTTTTTGGGTGTCACATTTTTAGTTGGAACAGTTTACTTTTATTCGACGGCGTTTAGTTGAAAATCCTCGCAGATTTCGTTGCGCACAAATATTTCATCCCGATTAATATAAAAACTTTAGCGTAGGCATTTATATTTATATTTATATTAAATATTCGGCGGATTGCAGGTAAAAATCCTTGCAGATTATGTGATACATATTTGATTAACTTTTTTTAACAAGTTTTTTTAGTACTTTATGATTTAAACCCATGAAAACTTTAGCGACAGCATTTACATTAAATATTAGATATAGGTAACGATGTAAAAAATATGATGGTTTCACCGTTAGCAATAAATTTTAATAAACGATAATATAAAAAAAGTATGAAAAAGAAAAAAGAATTGTTTTGCAAAATTGTTCAACGTGAAAATCATTTTACGGCTAAATAACGTCAGCGGCAGGGAGGGAGAATATAGTACCACGCTGAAGATTGACGGCGAGAGGCCGCGCTTTTTCCCAAATGACTGCGAGAGAGACGGAGCCGGGAAAGTGCGCGTGATAGGAGAGTTAATCTCGACCCTTCGCCGAGATTACTGCTTTTGCGGGGAAAAAGCGAGCTTTTCCGTCGAGAGTCCGCGTGCCGATCGCAACGAAGAAGCGGCAATCTTTTGAAGTGTTTGCGCTAAGTCGTACAACGCCTTCCATCGGGGATTAACTTTTCACCCGGAGTACAAGCCGCTCCGGCCTTTCAAATATCTTAGTTTGAAAGGCTCGCTTTTACCAAATCTTTCTTGTACACATTAAATAAATTCGCCGTGGTTTTGCAGTTTTATTTTAGATGGTGTGCAAGTAGTAAGCTTAATTATTAACGATATACAATATAGATTTCTACAATCGATAGAAAATATATTTTTGGATATTGCAGTTAGTTTTACATTTAAGAAATTCACCTACTAAGCCAAGTTAGTGATAAATAAGTGCATCAAATGCAATACCCAATTTATTTCTTCTCAAATCTCTGTATATTGCTTCACTCACAAAATTAATTCCTGTGAATTTAATACTTTAATAATTTTTAAATCCTACGGCATCATATTTTTTCCTAAAAATCTGAATAGATTCGCAAGATTAAACCTCTCAAGGTCATCGCGCGGCGAATCTGGCTCGGTCGCATTCGCGGAACGACTTTAAATGTCCTTAACCTCGGTCGATCGGGGGCCTGGCCTCCTCGCCGGGAGAAACTGGTCGGTCGTCGAGAGCAGGCGCGCGATGCACGCGGCGGCGGAGCAATTAAGCCCGAAGTGTTTCCTGCCAAGGTGTGACTCGAGGGATGCGCGCGCGAGCCCCGGGGCAGCGGAGAAACGCCGGCCACCTGACTCGCGCGGCGGCGGCTACGGCGAGCGACGGGCCCGTCCACTCGCTCACGTCAAACGGCAGTAACTCAAGGTTTTATTTGAGGAGGATGCAATATATTCATTGGAGCGGCCACTTAAGAGGCGCGCGAGCGACGAGTCCGACGCGGCTACCGCGCGCCCCTGTCACGGCCTAACTGTTAATCTCGGCGCGAGCGCTTCTCTAATTATCGCTCGGCGCTTTTGCGCGGCTGCCGTTTTCGTCGGCGAGCGGCCTTTTGGGAATGCGCTTTTCCTTTTCGCTGCGTGCCGTTATTGTTGAAACCGCCATTGGAGGCTCGTTCGTTTTGCGTAACTTAAAACAAATAACGTATCGTTATGGAGTAATGAAATGTGCTTATTTACGTGTACGAATGTCGTAATTAAATTATATTTTTATTTAATGATGATTTAACTTATATTAAAGCTAACGGAAACAGGGATGTAATTCGTTTTAGAAAATGAGTGTAAAATGCAAGTATACTATAAATGAAGATTCTTACTCTATTACTTATGGAGGAAAAAAACCATAGTTAGAAGAAGAACAAACTTTCTAAAGTAGTCGATGAGTTCTTGAATTATAAACTGACTTTTTACTAAGTTGAATGAACAATAATAGTGGTACATCGACCTGATTATTTGAGTGTCAATATCTTTATATCTAATCCAATCATACAAAAAATGTGTCTTCAAGTTTTCATTTTTTGTATGAATTTAAGTACTACTAAAGTTGATCAAAGTACGTAAAAATCGTCTGATGAGCAAAGTGAAAAAATGGCTGGCAAACACCACCATCAATTCTGTATGCAAGGACGACAGATTCAAGGTCCACATTAAGCATCCATAACGGTGCGCCCGGCGCGCAATCACATCAGCGCTTCTGACAAAACCTGTACGACTTGACCTCCCGCAGGAGCATTCGACTCATCACTGCAATCGCCCCGGTTTCTTTCAGCACGCGCGGACCAACCTCGAATAATCGCGGTCAATCGAGCGCCGCGTATTCGAATTGAATCACGAGTCACTTTTTCGCGCGCACCGCGCGGTCCTTCGGTAGCCGACGAGCTAATCGAGGGGAGAACCTCTCGTCCGTTTTCGTACGAGGCCCGCGCTTGCTGCGGAGCGCGCGCGGAGAGCGCGGTGGGGGGACGGCTCGAATCGAGGTGCAACATACCGGCGTAATCGCTCCGACACGCCTACGCCGCCGCTGAGACGGCGGATGAGTGGACGGAGTGACGGAGCGACGTGACCGCTTCTTTCGATGCCACTGGGAGGCGTTTGTTGGTTCTTCGCTCTTCTAGTCAAGGGTTTCGGCGTCGATTGTGCGAGTTTTACCTATTACGGATTGCTTTTTCGATTTTATCGATCGAATCTTGTTTTCTTTTTTTATTTTAGTTGCGAGTTCAATTTCTTATATTTTTGAACAAATTTTGAAAAATTGTATTGTAATTGAGCAATAGATCTTAGTGTGATCTGGTGCGGTACGAATCACTCCTACATTAACGGCATGATTCACGAACAAAAATCTGTCGTTCAAATTGAATTGGTCGCACATCTCCAAATAAATAATAGTCCGCTCTCATTTCGGGCAAGCGAAAAAACTGGTTTCGCGTACGGAGAAGCTTAAAGCGCGAGGCGAAAAAAAGGTCCTTACCCTACTTCGAGCACCACCGAAGCTCGCGTCACCTAATCACCGTAAGAATTTGCAAAACTGCCGATACCGTAACGTAACGAACGACGCCGGCTGGCTGTAACAACATCATGAATATTTCATGCGCGCGCGGTCCGAACGAAAATTGCTCGTCGCTCAGCTCCGCGTACCCATTGTCCGCGGCCGGGCAATCGATACTTATTTCCACAGCTTGGCTTCCGGATCGCGAGGCGACGACGGCCGGTTAAGTAACTGGTTCGTTAGAATGTTTATTTTGCTTAGGGCGGCTTTGTGCGGCCAGACGAGTGCTATTCGACGCGGACCTGTTACCGCGGAGCATATGCCGCGCCTTTCAGCGCCGCGCGGTGTTTCCCGAAAGGGCTGCATTGTCCCGGCCCGGATGAAAGAAAATCGCGCGATTCCTCGGGCTCGCGCTTCGAAAACAAATAGAGGGCTATTAGACACCGTGTATTTTTTTTGCGAGAATAGCCGCTTGCTGGACTGCGTGTGTCGCGCGAGCTTTCAGCTGTTTGAAGACTGCTTTACCTTGTAAAAAAGACTATATTTATTTAATTGCGAGTTCGATTAAACTAATATACGTAACTGCAATAAAGTCGATAACACTAAAACTCTTATATCCGATTACTGTACTACTTTCACTCCTGTTATTACTTCCACGATTACCTTATTTATTCAGCAATATTTCTGTGCGTAAATAATTTTTAAGCGCTACTTTACATCCTGAACTAGTTTTATTGCAGGCATTCCTTTGAAGCTCGCAGTGGTAGGTGGCGATGACTCACTAACCTGTCGCATACCAAATTACATGGCAACGTAAATAATTTCAAATCGATTAAGTTTCACGATATACGCGCAGCATCAATATTTTCAATAACAATATTAGAGATCAAGTGAGCTCTTCGAAATCTCATCGATCGATAGGGGCAGTTTGAAATGCGCCGCCTAGCGTACCACTAAAAATACACGGGCGTGCTCGCTTAGCGACACCCTCAAGAAAAATACAGCATTGCCGCATTACAGTCGTTGTAACCACAAGCAAACTTCGTTTAATCGATATATCTGACACTGCAGTGCGAGCTTCTTAATTTAATGCAGTTTTTCGATGTCCCATAAATCGATATCAATTTGGAAGAAGTGAGGATTAATAGAATTAATAATGTTTACTTTTTTATTGATAATTTAAAACGAGTTTAAATTCATTATAAGAATCAGATACTTTTGTCTTGAAATAGAAAAAAAACTCGCACTCAGTAATCGCAGGATCCCAATAACTCTATTTTAGAGACTTTTAGTCTTTCTTTTTAAATAACATTAAGATTGTATCTTTCGCATCTAAAATCGTTCCATTGTACCTTTAAAACAAAAAAATTATTAGCTGGATCATCGACATAAGCTCAAGTAGCTGGCCGAGAAATTTTCTTTCTCCGTGCACCAAATTCAAACTGAATCCTGGATGACCGAATGCAGAAAAAATCCGCCCAGCTCGCAATTCGCATTAGAAAAATAAAGTTCGCCGAAGGAGATAAAGGAAGGATAAAAAAGAAAAGGTCGAGCCGACGCGCAGAGTCGTCCTTGTCGGATTTCCTCGGCGCGTCGCTCTTGCACATCGTCGCTCGCGCGGCTCAACGACGAGGGGGAGGGCAAAGTGCCCAGTCATCGGCCGTGGCGATGCCGGCGCGCGGTAGTCAGGTATCGCTTCTACCTCTTATTTATAGAAATGACCAGCGAATAACTCACTTTGTGCGCGGCCGAGCGAAAGCCCGGGCGCAACCGTCAATTATTGTAAGCGCTCGCTCGCACCACCAGCAACCCCCGCCCCCCGCCTCACGGATTGTCCGGCCGGTGACGAAATTCGACGCATTGCCCTCTGTAATTGCGAGCCTCTCTCGCGTTACATTCTTAATACCCGTGGATTTTAGCCGGGCGAGGAGCTCGTTAGCGAGGCGCGACGTCATCCTCGCGTGCGCTTCACCTCGCGTCCCATTCAACGCGATGCTTGGAAAAATACGTGATTATCGGGTAATTGATGATGCTCCTTTAAATTGATACCCGCCAGTTCGAAAGTCTCGTTTCGTTCGACTGTGTAAGGCCGGAATGTTGTGTTCCTAAACAGTGTGACTTGACGATACGCTTCTCGCCCCGCTTTTTTTTCTCTTATCGAGGTGTCAATGGATTCGGAACTGTTGGAAAAGTAAATATGTAATTTCTTTTATTTATATTGGAGATTGATTTCTTAATTAAATCTCGAGGATACCGCGGTCTTGAGCAATTTATTGTAACCGTTAAGGTGATGGTTAAATTATATATCTTCAACTTACACAATTGATTTAGAGGGAAAGTTGGATACTTCTGAAAGTTTCGATGAGTGTACATTTTAATTTAAAGCCATTCAAATCCATTCTCTAAAATGTGAATCAGTGAAACGCTTACGGTTATTATCGTTCGACATTTTTTAACCGTTTAATCACTTGATCTGTTCGTTGCATCAATACCTGTCGCTGAAAATCAATAAATATTCAAGAATAAAATGATCAGAAATTATTTTATAAAACTCCTATGAAGAAATACAAATAAATAAATAGGTAATAAATCGTACACCTTATAAATCAAATATTTTAAAATGGAAGTACAATGTTCGCAAACACAGCTATATAATCGCAGAAATCTGAAACAAAGATCTGCATGATTCCCAGTTGTCCACTGTCAAAGCTCCGTACATGGATGAGCGGCGATATAGCTCGCTGGGTGCGAATGTCGGGTCGCGGCGAATATCCGAGTGGTGCCCAATCGAGCGTGTAAGCAGTCGCCACGTCGAAAATCATCCCTGCGACGGTGGACGCTGAGGCGCGATGTCAACCTTCGAGATTGATGAATATTAACCAGCAAACAGACCAACTCGGTTTCTGAACGGAGCTTTCTTGTCTGCCTCATTTAATAGTCGCAAGGGTGGCTATCTTGGCATATAGAGTGGGGAATGGCTTGGCAGTTGTGTAGGCGCATTTTCGAGTTAATCTAGTTGTAAAATTGCTGTTGTTAAAGTTATGGATAAGTTTTTCTATTTTTAACTGACTGACCAATTTTCGGCACAACTCCTTATACTCGTCACAATTTCAAACAATTTTTCTTCTGTACAAACTACCCCCACCCTTAAAACTGCAAAAATATTGCGCCAAATTCAGTAATCATAAATGTACAGTTTCGTCGGGACTCCCCCTCGCGCAAGAAAAAGCAGAGCATCGAGCTTAGCCCTCGAAACGCCTAATCCGCGGTGCCGCTCGTTTTTCGTGGTCGTCGCTGCGGCCGGGCGAGCGTGTACACCAGCGGAGCGAGAGAGTCGCGCGGCACGGGGGTCGCGCGCGCGCGACAGAGAGGCAGCGGCCGAGCGAGAGGAGGGTACATATTCATGACGTTAACGAGCCTCCGCCGAACGTTTAATTCCGCCAAGCGGCCGAGTTGGGTCGGGGTAACTCGCTCGGCAAACACGGACCCTAACTAACCGTGCATCCCTGTCCTCGCGCTTCCGCCCGCGCCTCCGCAGCGGCGCGGGGTCGCCGCCGTCCTCCGCCACCCCCCGAAGCGCCCCCGAAGCTCTGTATACCTACGTACCGCGCGGTGCACGCGCCGAGAGCCTTGTTTGCCCGTCGCCGCAGACGACCTCATCCTCCTCCTCCCCCGCGATCGCGAGGAAGAATAACCGAGGTGACGAATGTCCAATCGACCGATCAAAATAAAGTTCGTCGCGTGGCTCGTGCTAGTGCTTTTTCAGGAATTTTACACGTGTAAACGAATAATATTGTCTGCGAATTTACAACTTTTAATTGCGATATGTATGAAAATTTGATACATCATACTTAATCTTTCATGTAGAATGTTTTACGAAACGATTAGAAATGTCCCTGTAACAGGAGGCGAACTAATATTTTTCCAAAGATGAAAAGATAGAAGAAGATTTTCGTCCATCTAACGGTCAGATCGATAAATGTATGATAAATAATTGTAGACGTTTTTTTAGCAGGATTAAGGAAAAAAACTATTTTAAATTTGAGCGCCCGATGAATGGCGCAAATAGAATTGCTGTAAAAAGCTTCAACGGTTAGATGAATTTGGAGAGGTGGTGTGAGACGCGGGGAGAGAGAATCGAGCAACGAGTTGGTTAACCACACATCCGCATAGTAATGCGCGTGTAAGCTGCGTCCCTCATCAACCCTCGCGCTCTCGTTCTGCAAATACGCGCCTCATATGCATGCGGACGGGGTGACAAGCCGGTCGAATATTGAAAGCTCCAAGCAAACCTGACGAGTGCAATTAAAAAAAAAAGAGGTCGAAGCCGTCGAGTTCCGACTCCTCCCTTTTTTTGTTAAATCTTTTGTACACTCCGCTCGTTCGCTCGCTGCTCGCATAGATATTCTTTCCTCAAGTCCGATTTCGCGGAGGCACGTTATTGCGCTTCTTTTTTAAGCTTCGTTTTTTTTTAAAGTTTCTTACTTTTCCACACCGGCTAAAAGAATTTTAATGAAACGTTCAATTTTTATATGATTTATCCTTCACCGCGAAGTGACGAGTCTTCCTATCAGCAATATGACACGCGGCCAACGCATCGTAAATACATCATAGTTATTAGTTTCAGCCCTCCAACAACCGATAAATTCCCATGCCCGTGCGAATATGAAAAAAAGAGAAAAGGAAAAAGACGAATGTCAAAAAAAAAGCATCTCGCAAAAGAACGCGCGCGGACGGTGTAAGCATAACCGGAAGTTAGCGCGAGCCAAACGAGTGAGAGGGAGAGAGAGAGAGAGAGAGAGGTGAAAAAGCTCGGCTTTCGCTGCTCGGTGCTCCGTTAACCTTGAGCGCCGCAGCCTTAATCCGGATAGCCGAGGCGCGAGACGACGACCGAGAGCCGCATTAAGGAGCTATCGGATCGAGCGCGGAGCTCATGGTCTTCCGGGCTCAGGGGGGGTTAACGATCCCCGCGCGACATTCGATCCGGCCGCCGCGGCTCGATGACCAACAAGACGCCGACGTGCGAGTTGCACCGTGTACCTGCGCCCGAAAAGCACTGCAATTGCGCCTGATCAGCTGTAAGCGGGAAAATTGCGATGGGTTCGTTCTGCGGCTTCTTGTTGCAATGAGTTAACTACATTTACTTAAAAATCGATATGACACCTGGAGCTTATTTTTTAATGCATTTTAACTGCAAATGAGATATTGTCGACTGATTATCAGTAGCGGTGAATGAAACTTCGAGTTTCAATCTTGCACATAAAACCTCGGATAAAAAGAGCCAATTACGTTTTCCCATCGGTGAATACCGAGAATCGTTAGGAAGTGTTTCTTCGCCGGAGGAGGCTCCAAATAAGCCATCCGCCAAGAAGGTACACACACCGGTAATCCTGCTTCCACCGAAATCCACGCTTATTGGACAAATTGAACGGGCAGTGCTCGGCTCCCCCCGCGGCCCTATCGATTCGCGAGAGGAGCGCAGCCTCGCTGCACAGTTAGCGGCCCTCGGAGAAATGCTGCTTCTCCGCGGCGCGTATGTGCACTCATATTATGCGGCCGCGCGCATACCTCGGCTCTTCCTACCGGCGGGGGACGTGGAACGCCTCGGCGGCGCGCGCTGCCAAGAGCGTGACTTGCAGCTTGGTAATTTCATCCCCGGTGCCCCGGAGCCTCCTCCTCCGGCTCCCTTTTCTTTGCCTTACCCTCGTTTTCTCCTTATTTCGGCGCGCTCGAGTGCCGAGAGGAGCCGAGGCAGGTACAGGGAGAGAAAAATGGCCCCGGCGAGGCTCGAGCTTCTTTGAACCCGAGCCGAGAGCGTCGTCGGAGCGGCACGGTAGGCGTCGACGTCGCCGCGTCCGGTCGCTTGTCCACAAACATTTCAATTTGACTCGTCAGCGACGACACTTTGTCGCGACCAGCATTTGTATACCTATCTTCGTGGAATGAAAATTTTCTATAAAGTATTTGTTTTAGGAAACGTGTTTAACTTTTAAATGCTTCTTTAAGTGTTAATTAAGATCTGAATGTCATCATGTCGTACAACCGTTAGGTTTCAGTAGGTATCAATTCACATACGTATAGTCATGTAGCACTCAATCGTTACTCAATATTATGACATTGTTATTAACAAAATTTGCTAGAAAATATGAGTATAACAAAACGACTTTCATGCCCGCTGCTTTGCACGCGTTTTTCAAATGAAGCTTTCATCTCAAGATTTAAAAGCCCCGGTAAAATTACTCTCCGATGACTCCGTCGAATCAGAAGAACAAGTTACCGATTTCTGAAATCGATTTTCATCATTGAGCCGTAAAAGCGCGTCGGCGATATCGGAGCCATCGGAGTGTTCCTCCTGGAAAACATTCTTCGGCGAGTAAAAATACGAGCGATGCGCCGATAAAAATTATCCGAGCGGGGGCCTTTCCCCCAAGAAATTCAAGAATCTATTACAGCCGGCCAATCCCGCGGCCGCATAATCCGGCGCGCGGTCAAGAGCCGCGTCCGTATCTCCCCGTATCTATATATGACCTTTCACATTCGAAGAGCGAGGCATCGCGCGCGCGCGCGGAGATTACTTAACGATCCCCGTGGCGGATGCGGAGTTCTTTCTTTTTTCCTTTTATTTTCCCCGAGGCCCCGGGACCCGTCTGCGCCTTTTGTTTTTACGCGCGAGCTCGCGCTCCACGATGACTGGAGGATACGCGCACCTCGGAGTGTATCCTCGCACCCCCGTGTACCGGGCGCGCGTGTGCGTCGGTGTGGCGCCAAAGATAATCTCCGCGATAGTTTCCCCTCTTTTATCCGCCACGTCAATCAGGATTGGGCTCGCTGCGGAGCTCTCTATATAGTTGGACCGGCCGGATCAGAGGTGCTCAAATCACACGAGCTTGCCACTCCTGGATGTGTAGGTACGTGCGGCGGATGCGTGAGAGTATCTGCATGCTTGGAGTGCTTTAGTGTGCGTGGGTGTGTGCGTGTCCAGTGATCCGACTGATGCGTGTTATGAGTAATCCCCTGGACTTTTTTAAGAGTTATTTTTAAGCAGTGTTGATGATTCCCAAAACCATCAACGATATTTGACAGTGGATCTTGCCTGCGTTAAAAGGATGATACTTTTAGAAGCGTATACGAGTATACGAGTTTACTCCATAGCGAGAAAAGTCGTGAATTTGAAATAGCTTTATAAATATTTATGAAATTACGAATAAAACACTTTTTTTTATTAAAGTTCTAAAGACATAGGTGTAGAGATCCAAATTTTACGAATAAATCAATCATTGCGCGTTTAATATCGATATTAAAAAGTACATTAGTAACGATACGAGACTAAAAATACCATTTTCAGTAAAATCATCACCTATGACTACCGCGTATTCATTAAAATTGAAAGACCTTCAATTACTTATCAGAAAAACGTGAAAAGCTCCTCCAGCTGTAGCGCAGGTCGCAAGCTCTTTCGTAAAATTTTCAAACTCGGGTCCCCTTGGTGGGCGACTTGTCGCATTCGCTGGACTACTTATGAGCGACCAGCTTAAAATGAAAATATTAGCGACTCCAGCGGCAAGGCGACTCTGTTGGCTTTTTAACTTTTAACGGAGGTAAGCTTTAAGTAACGCGCGCGCGTTCGTTATTTTCGCAGCGGGAGGGGATTATCCCGCGCGACGGCGCCTTTACCGACAAACAGAAACAGCGCCGCGGAGACGCGCTAATCCGGTGTATCTGGAATTCATGAATCCACAAGACCCCCGCAGCTCTCGATCCTTACTTCCACAGTCTGCCTCGCGCGCGCTTTATCCTATTTGCGCAATCTCGCCGGCAGCCTTTACGTTGCAGCGCCGTGGATGACCCTTTTTCGTGCAAGCTCTTTTTTTGCTCCTTTATTTATAAGTACACATGTGGATGCATCAGTCACTTGATTTAGAGAAGCTTTATTCTTTGAAATCTGGGCTTTTTGCTTTATTCTAGTTGCACGAGTTGAGTGGATTGCTTTGAATATTTTTATTCTTACATGTTGCCTAATGGAAGTTTACAGAATATTTCTCCGAACAAATAAACTGAAGTCCGCGAAATATAGCTGGAGCTTTTATATTTTTAATTTTTAAGATGCACTAAAATATTTTTTTACATACTGCGCGCAAAGTGTTTAGTTTATCCTCTCCCGGCGGATAATAAAGCACGCACATCGAGTAAAAAAAAACATTAAGCACGACTGGAGTGTGTACTATTACTACAAGCATAATATACTTCGCATTTTTTTTTTGTGCGAGACATTTAAAATTACCAAAAGATTATAAATACCGCGTTAAAGCTCAATGTCCGTACCTCAAAGGTGCAAGCTCTGCGAAAGTCTTAGAAATACATGCGCAAAGTAGTAAGAGTGTGCCGTGGGAGAAAGACTCCGGGTATCCAAGAACCGCTGCTTCATCTCGTCCCGGGTCTGCTCCCCCTCTCGCGGCAATCTCGCTTCATTTCTACAGCATGAGCTTGCGCGGGAGGGAGGAAACGGCGAGCCCCGAGGGATCGTCGCGCCTCGCGCGGAAAGCTCTCGCGCGCGTCAGCTACTTTCATATTTACACGGGGAGCCCGTCGCGAAAGCCAAGTTGGAGCCGCGCGCGCTCGCTAAGCTGATTTAGGTATTCGTTATTATGATTCTCGGGAAAGACGGCCTCGCGCGGGCTGGCGGAATACACGCCGAAAGCCGAGCCGCGGAGAAGTTGGCTGGAAGCCGCAGAGGCGCGCGCCGCCTCCGAGTTGATCTCCGCAGAGCTTCGCCGCGGAGCTGACTCGCGCGTTATACACCCTCTCTTTGAAAGTTTCGACGTGGAAGCTCCGAGTGCTCTGGAACTAATTCCTTCTTTTTCCTTGCTTTTGTTGCGGAAAGTAATAGACTTATAGAACGTTTTCGAGCTGATATTTAGAATTGTAAAGTGGATCGAGTGAGTGGTGGTGCAGTCAAACAGTTTTTAATTATAAAGTAAAAAAAAAAGATGAACAAATTTATTATTTGTCTTTGTTTTTATCAAACAAACAAAATTCATAAGCTTTCCAAACATTTCTCAGTATACAAATTCGGTGTATGCAGTGATTTAAAAAAAAATTAAGGTGACGTAATGTTGTCCATCAATTCATACAAAGAAAACGCGAAAAATGCACTTGTTTGTTCAAATTTTGCAAAACAGAAGAAACTGGTGAAAGCCAAGTGTACGTACTTCTACTTTATGTCAAAAGAGGATGAAGGTATTCAGAAAATGAAAAAGCCTGAATAATGTATAGACACGTCGGATATGCAAAAAGCACAAATCCGAGATTTTGCAAAATAGCTGTCGAACCCATGTTACTTAAGAATAATTTAACCCCATGCGACCTTATAGAACAATGTCTAAGAATTGTGAAGGTCTAACGCAAATTTAAACTTTCTTATTAACGCATAATTTATCGAGCTTTTTACATTTACAATTTGCGATAAGACTAGCTGCAATAATGTGAATCTTTTGAGTACTCATAGCAATAAAAATTGGATTGAAAGCTTTGAAGTTTCTAATAGTTTACGAGCGTAAAAGCAAGTGCTTCTAAAAATCTTTACAATATAAATCAAGTGTCCCTTAAAAAATGAAAAAAAAGAGAACCAGAGTATACGTCAGTGCGGTGAGCTTAACAAATTTTAAAGGAACAATGCCTCCTTTCAGGAGGAGCGAGCGAAATCGAGCGGGTCCCCGCGTTAGCCCGCGCGCTTTTATAATTAATAACCGAGGGGGCTCGAGGGCCGCGGCCGGCTCCGCGGTCATTACGGCTCTTTTTGCCGCTCGCGCACTTCCAGCGACACAGCTTTTTCTGCCGGCCTGTATCACCTCGCCTTCTATTCTCCGCTCTCCCGCGGCTCCGCGTGAGATATCGCCGATATACATCACTAGCGCCACCAGCGGTGCACCGGGGCCCGCGAATGGACCCCTTAATGAAGCCATCGCGATGATGCTTTCGAGCTGCAACGGCGAGAGCATTAAGAAAGCAGTCTGGAAATGCGCACGATCATGAACCATCTACGAGGAGCTTTTTACACTGTCAGGAGTGTACCCATCATAGCTATTTTATCAAGCCCCATTCTTCATATAAAATCGAACTTTTTATCTAGTGATTAAACGATAATTAGCCTTTTGTCCGATTTTATAGTAAGCGGCTAGTTTGTAATTAACATATTGTAACATTGCTTTTGATGTACACGCGCTAAATCAGCTAGAGTAAAATTTGACTCCAGTGGAGTGAATTTTTCACTCGAAGACTAGATTCAAACTAAATTCCTCGGCTGGAGTGAAAGGTAGAAATCGAAGAGTGAAATTAGAGTCTAGCAGGGTTAAATTTGACATTTCCGCGAAATACTTTGCCCAAAAAAAATTTATTCTACAAAAAATCTCAAAAATCCATCAGAATGCATGAAAAAGCTGAAAACAAAGAGAACCTCAGCCTTCAGCAGATCGCCTCGCAAAAGAAGCCTCTCGAGTGTCATTCTTCACGTCAGGCAAAACCAGCAAACAATCATCTTTTTGCGCTCGCGCAGCGCCGGTCGCGATCGCCAGGGCAACGCGACGATTCCATTAAGTTCGACGCAATCAGCGCGTCGCGCAAAAAAGGCTCGATTTCCCGGGTGAATCGGCGCTCGCCGCGAAATCGCGCGCCACCTAATGATATCATCATCGCGGTCCGAGTGAGACGTTCGCCGGGACGAGCGGACCGGTGCACGCACACTTTGCGCGCCGCGTCGTCCGGGGGCCCTCTTCATTAGGCGGCGGCGGAATGCGAGCGCGCTGGGCACCTGCGCGCGGCCCGTCGGGGGCGCGCGCCGCGCCGCGCGGTGATTGATTCGAGTGTTATGAGCGTCCAATTTTTCTCCGGGCCCCGCGCGGGCCATGATACGCGCGCGCGCCCGGCAACCCCCGACTAATGGAGGGCCGCTGCATCTCTTTTGAATAATTATACGTATCATTACGCCGACGGATGAGCCGGAGCGGTGGCGCGCCGTGGGAAAATGGATGAGGTGCCGGCGCGGCTAAAAAAACCGCTGCCAATAGATTGGGCACGCACGCACGCATACAGCTACAGACATTTCCTAAAAGTAACTTCCATTGTGTTATCACAAAACTTTTTTTCATCGCGATAACAACACTTCCTCTATACGGGGAAGCAAAAAGTAGTAAAAATTTTAAAAATTAACTCTAATTTTAAAAGGATTCGTTACGTTTTATCTTTTAGTTTAGTTTTTCTAAACTAAATTCTAAAATACCGTGGTAAAAGTGCACCTCTCGTTTGTGAGTAATTCGAATGCAGTTTGATACCCCGTAATTCTTAGAATGCTCGCAGCACCTCCACGGCGTTAAAGATAGAAGAAAAGTGGATCTCCGTACCAAAAAGAAAAAATGTTCTCGTATTTTATTTCGCGCGCTTGCAGAACTGAAGAGCAAGATCCCGCATGCGCTGTCAGCTCGGTGCAAGGACGGAGGAGAGGAGAGGTCCCCGCAATTCGCGAGGAGACAAAAGCAGCTCGGGGAATTAACGAGCGGCGGCGGAGGCGGCAGCCCTCAAATGGCCCGGACCCATTGGCATCATGGATTTCGACCGTCGGAGAATATTATCAGGAGCCGTGGGGTGAGAGAACTCGGGTCGTCGTATACGTTACTTACCTCCGTCTCTCTCCCTCGCTCCGGTCCGTATCTCCGAAGACGTAACCCGCGGACGCGCTGGTCGAGGACGGATCGGGTTACTCGGCATCCTCCTCTCGCCGATGAATTACTCTCCATTGGGCCGCGAATCATCAGTGGCTCTCATTGTTCGCTGACTCGCGAGGAACGTTCGCGCAGTTATCTTATTGTATCTCTTATGATGAGTAATTTTGGTTTGCTAATTCTTTTCATCGTTAGCATTTATCTCTATTTCCTTTTGTAGTTGTGTTATGTTGATTTTATTTTATAATTCGAGTGGAAAAATGATTTTTAAGAGAAAAGTAACAAAAGCATTTCAATTGAAACTAAGATTGAAGGTTTTAGAAAAATTTTATATATGATACATGAAGTTTTCATGTAATTATTTATTTATTTCGCTCATCTAAATATTATACCCCTCGAAATACTAATGATGACAATTAATGAAAATGAATAAAAAATAGAAGGTAATATACAAGTTCCGTGTTTATAAAGCGATATTTGTACTTTCTTAGATCCAGCTATACGTCTAATTCCAAAAGACACATTAGCCTGGTTTGGAGAAAATAAGCCCCCGTGATACAATCTATGAGCATCATCGCGGAGCTTTTTAAGGAACAGCATCGCACGCGTCATATAGGTATATAGACCAGCGGCGGCTGGGAACCGCTGACGAGGCGGACTCCCGATCGGCATCACCGGAGACGTCAGTCAAGCTTTTGTTCTCCGATACTGTCTTTTTCCTGCGGCACGGGCACTGCAGCCGGATCGGCCGCTCGCGCGCTCATATCGGCCCACATTGAGGGTAGCCTCGGCCGCGCGTACAACAATGGGCAGCCCGGGACACCGAGTCCCCGGGCTTATAGTGGCTCGTCCTCCTCCTACGCCGCAGCGCTGGAAGGAACTTGCCGATTAACTCAACTGCCGCGGGGTCCATTGTTGGGCTCAATCAAGGGACGCGCGCGCTCATCGGCCCCGGCTTTTATTGTGGGTATCGCGTTAAAATATGTGACCTGGCCGTCGTGCCAACCGGCGATACATCACCGAGAGCCGAGGGACCGTGCGCGGATACCCGATTCACCGCCCATCAGCGACCGTGCCGCGCAGCTCCCCATTCAGAGCTATTGATTTGCCACTGATGCAGAGTCTTCACTGTCGAGGCTGTTAAAAATTATTTAAAAGTGTTCATTAAACCCTTTGAAAACTAAAAAAATCTTGGCAATAAGTTTGTTTGCAAAAATGACAAAATATTCTATAGAATGAAAAAAAATTCGAAGCGCCAAAGTTAGGCGATTTTAATTTAGTGGTAAAAGCTTTCAATTATTTCAAAATAAGCAATTGCAAACTTTTCAAAATCTGTTGTTATTATAACGTGCTATTTTGAATTAAAAATTCAAATATACAAAACTGCTTACACAAATTTGAGAAATAGGAAAATTACACATATTTTACGTAAATTCAGCCGCAAAATACACTTTTTTATGAGAAAATAAAATACGCAAATGATACACATTTTGTGCTTTTAGTTTGTTTAATGGAGTATAAAGTACAAAACGTACGTAAAATATTTTCACAATTCCAAACTCATTCTTATACAGACAATCCACAAATTTAATACCAACATAAAATGCAACAATTTTTCGAACAGCGGCTCGCGCACCTGCAATTCTGAGACAACAATTTCAAAAGCAGATTCGAGCTGAGCAATAACCATCCACAGAAGCTCGGCAGCGTAAAGCCAGGCAAATCCGGGAAACAAAGGCGCGAGCGCACCGGCATTTCGGAGCGAGAGCGGAGGCACTTGCCGCGGGGGCGCGCCGCGCGGGGGGATAAGATATCAGGCGCGCTCTCGGTGGCGGGCGCGAGAGCCGCGAGGCGCGATATAGGCAGCCGGCGGTAATATCGACCGGCGAGCTGCCTCCCCGGCCAATCCACGGCTGCGCGGCCAAAACCACGCCCTCCTCATATTCCGCGGCCGCTGTGGATTTTCCACGGCGGAGGATGCGCGCGGCAGAAGGAGCGGCGCCTTGGCCCCGACGAGAATCGAAGGGCCGTGGCCCTTTTTTCGCATTCCGCAGCTCGCCTCGGGGCCCTCCGAGGTGCGAGCATACGCGACCCGAATTCGAGCTTTGCTCCACATGCAAAACAGCGGATTTGGGTCGGGGGGCCAATGTATAGGCTCTCTTTCGCGGTTGCCGGAGAGGTGCGACTTTTGCTCACTTTAGGTGATTCGGCGACTTTAGAGATTCTCGTACTTTGATACTACTCGCGAATATGTATAGCTGCGAGTGCTAAAAGAATTTAATTTTCAATTTGTTAAATACTTCATAGTAATAATCGCTAGTATTAAAATTTTACTTATTTGTTAATTTATATACCATATATCTGTTTTTTCGAACATCATTGCCATTTAACGGAGCACATCCTAACGAATTTAGTTTAGTCAAGTTTACTTCAAAGATGGTATTATGCCTACCGCAGCTTCAAGAAAATTGAATAAATTACACTTCGACCACGGAAAATCTGTATCATGAATTAATCCTTCCCAGAAAAAATTGTAAGCTGCATAAAAAAAATGTATAAACTACATATTCTCGCTCGATAGGAAAGTACTGGAGAAGGAAGAACGCCGGGGAAGGAGCAGTCCCGGATCGAATCGCCGTCGAAAGTACGGAGCGTCGCAGAAACAGAAAGCTCCCGTTAATGAGCTTCCTCACCCTCGAAAGTTCGAAAGCCGGTTACACTCGCCTCGGCCGGGGCCCCGCGCGCCGTTCAATTCAAAGCTCCCAGGAAATTATACGTCTGTTAGCGCTCCGCCGTGAGTAAGATTCTAATAGCGGTGCTGGTGTATTTTAATCTCGACCCGAAGAAGTCCATTTCCCATTTCGCCGGGAGGGTCGTGGCTCCTTAGCGAGTCGCCGGAGGGGCGCACCTTCCCTCCCCCCCGCCCCGCGATTAAGACCTACGTGCGCTGACCTTCGAAGGAGCGCGAGGCTCCTTTTTCTTTTGTGCGGAATTATTTCATATTCATTTCGCGACCCTGCCGAACTCGCGTTTCGCTAATGGCACTGGAGACACCGGCGATAATTTACGCCCATTGACAGACCCGTCGATTAATATTTCAGGGAGTTGATCATTCAAATGAGTCGTAGTTACGTCGTTTTTTTAATTAAACAAATCGGAAATTAAATTTTCTAAATTTAATATTGTGCAGTTCAAGAGCATAAGTTATAATTTTTTATACTTTGCGATTCTACAAAATGTAAAAGCAATGTTTATAAGAATACGACAAGGAATTTGTAGTTCTGGATTTTACTCAAGTTCTAAAATGTTAATATTTGTTCAAAAAGCAAGCAAGAGAAGCCTGGTAAAAAAAATACAAGCTCGGATATACTAAATACAGTTCAATATCTTTAAAAAAATAAAAATAAAATAGATCATAAAAGAAATACAAAATTTATTATAACTTTTGATCGAAATATTTTTAAACAAAGTCATTTTGCAGACTTTGTGAAAAACTCAGAAGCCACATCCCCGGTAAACGCATTGTTACTTCCAAACAAAAATTGGTCATATTTTTTACCGTGCACCCCCTGAAAAATGAACACGAAAAGTGACCGTGCGAGCGTCGCGCACTCGAGAGCCGAGGCAACAATCGCAAAAGCGCCAAATGAACTCCGCCTGTTATTATTTCTCATCGCGCGAAGTCGGCGGACGCGTCGAAAGTAAAAAAACAGCGGAGCACCCCGGGCTGACCATCTGGCCGTCGGCCGAATTTCGGCGTCTTGCGAGCCCCGGCGTTGTTGTTTTAAGCAACGTACTTAACCGAGCTACTTAACGCTCTCAGCGGAATGGCCCTCGCAGTAACAACATTTCACCCTTTAATCCGGCTGCCGCGCCGTCGGTACTTAGCTAAGTATCCGCGAGCCGGGCCCCGGAGAATCAAAACAGTCCCGCCCATAGGCTACCTCCGCACGCTTTGCCGCGCAACTTTGCGCCTCGCGCGCTAAGTACAGTTAATCTTTCGGAACTTTCATCTACAATGGAGTCGAGCAATTTTCCACGCTTTATGAATATTTTTGAATTATTATTACGAATTATTTGGAAAATAAATTACGTCATGATTTATCGATAAAAATTGAGCACTTAAAGCGGCTCCGGTGAATTACACTGTCCATAAAAAATAAAAAACTGATCGTAGGAAGTTGAATTACTGTCGCAAATTAATATTTCCAGTCGCGCCAGAAGGAAGTCGGCAGTATAAGGTAACTTCCCTCTAATTATACCTGCTACGGTTTTATAAAGAAAAATGTTGATCTAGTGGTCAAATAAGAAATAAATTAATACGAATAAATAAATATAAATTTAATGCAGATGAACTATTTGAAATTTGGATTCATAATTCATAATTTGATATTCACAATTCTACAACATTAGTGCATTATGCAACTGCTCAAGAATCACCTTCACAAATTTTCCTGTTTTCTATTTTTCTTCCATTGCGAGAAAAATGCAAAACCATAGAGAACATCGATCAATAACTTACGATTAGACTGAGCAGACCTTCGGCGTGTCCGATCAGTGAAAGTACTGTACAAACCAATCGCGCGTAATTGACACTCGTAAAAACGCATCCACGCCGACACCAAAGGCAACTCCGAGTGTTTGATTAATGAACCGTCGACTTAGCCTCGCAGATTTTCCTCCAACCACAGCGGGGCACTTCCCACAGCCTCCGTCCACCGACACAGACCTATCCCAAGCGGTCCGTGAGTTTTTCACTCGCCGGGAAAACGGGAGGAGGATAAGGGCGCGTGCGGAGGGAGGGGAGGGGGCAACGCGAAGTTTCACGATGTTACAGGAGATATCCCTTCGATACATAAACCGCGCGATAAGCTGTAAGCAGCTTTGGCGCCGCGCTGAAGGGACCGATGTGTACCCACGAGGCGGACTTTCGCGCCCACCCTGTAATGCAGCGTCGAACGACCCCAGCGCTACATCCCCCCCGTTTGTCTCGGGAGGAAACGTCGAAACGTCAGTTCATCGGCGGCTTTATTTCACAGTTATTCTTGCATTAGGCATGGTAATTTTATGCCGCGCCGCTGTTAGTTCGACAAGCGGATCAATTAGTTTTTCTGATTTGTCGATTTGAACGATGCTATTACTTGATTTAAGGATCCGCGATTCTGAAAAATAATTAAGTTTCACATAGATCCTAAGTTCTTGAATAAATTCACAATTGTGTATTTATTACTTTATCCATTAATTACCTAGACATAGGTAACATCATAAAAATGTACTTATCTCATTAAGTATTAGAAATCTACCAAAGATTTTTCTGCAAAACTGAAATTGCGCACTAGGAAAAAAAAATGTTACGAACTTGATATCGAGCTGAGAAGTATTATCGTATAAAATCTCCGGCTGCTCGGCGGCATCGCTCACATCGCCTCGCATTGCAAATCCAGCGACTACCCATTACCCATCCCTCTTCCCATACGCGCGTTTCTACAGCCGTGTAGTCGTGTTCACTTTCTCCCTCGTCCGCGTCTTCCGATCCGCGTACACACGGTGGTGCGCGCGCGCGACAGCCACACCCCCTGCGAGGGGGCAACGTACCCGCGCGCGCGCGCAAATTAAACGGGCGCCGCCGTCGCGCACCCGGTGCCCGAGTTATATCTAACCTCTCATTAGGCGTCCGTGTGAACGGCCCTGAAAGACGAGACTTTGATTTCTAAATTCGAAATTATACGCGGACCCGGCCGGGCGCAGCTTTATTATTAGTTTCGCGCGCTCGCGCGGACGCCCTTCCTGACAGGGCGGTCGTATTGTCGCGAGGGGCGCGCACGCACGTAGGTATGTATAAGGTAGAAGCCGCTTGGTGTAATAGGACCTGCCGATACGAAAACATGCCCGGGTGTACGTGAGATCCGATCGATTGGATAATTGACGTAAGCGCTATTTATCGTACAGCGGGTGACATATACGGCGCATTAGGAAAATTGCCGTTTGAAGGAAAGGGGTTGTACGTCTTTTTTTCTTTTTACTAGACGATCCGATGGATTTTCTCATCCTGCGAAGTGAAAAACGTTTGGGTGAGAGCTGCGCTGCATTGGCTGGTAGTTTCTGAAAATAAGTGCGAAAGATTATGAGCGATAATCCTTAATGTGATCCGCTTAGCCGTATTGTACTATGCCTCCTTTATGAATGTTTAAATCGTGCATTTGGTGCTTATAGGGATTTTACAATGATTATAAATGTATGTGTCTACTTAAACCAGACAAACTGTATTTTTTTTATACATATTTTATTGGCGTGAAATATGAATGAATACACTAAAACGGCATTCAAATTTTTGCGGATGAATAATTTTATACATTTATTCAATTTTATAATAACTATAAAAAATGTGAAAACATTATGAAGGGCCCTGCATATTTGCATCAACCTTTGTTATTTTTTTACAATAAAATATTATTTATTTTAACAATACTGAGAATAATTGTAAATCCTAGAACAAGAATAGTTTAATTTATTACCAGCCGATAGTTTAGTAAACCAATGTTTTTTTTATATAACGAATAATTATGCGCATTTAATCAAATTTTTTCAGTGCCCAAAACTATCTATAAAGTTTCTCCAAAAACTATAACTACCTCATCTCTTAAATGTGTGAATTTTATTTTTACAAAGCCAAATTCGCAAATAGAATATCAATCATTTCCCACTGCGTATTTTTTTCCTTTAATAATTAATTTCCTTGCTGTGTATAAAAAAAAGAATAATAATAACTGAAATATCGTCAAAAGATAATTCCAGGATGAAATCAATCACGGCAGCGGAGCGACCAATGTGACCCATCAAAATATTTACGCTCGCGAAATATTTCACGAGTGACTCCGGCACAATGGAAATTAGCACGGCGTGCGATCACCAATGCAAATCCCCCGATCCTCGCCGGGTAATCTCCCCCGGGCCGATTTTTCCTCGGTCGTGCATTGAGCGCGCTCTAATCCGAATATCCGCGCCCTCGAGCGCCCAAGAGTCCATCGCGATCCCGTAAAAACGTCTCAATAACGAGGGTCTCGCGCGCTACCGACACAAAAAAAAAGGAGACGAAGAAATGGTAAAAGAGAAGAGGCGGAAAAGCGAGCGAGCGGCCGCCGTGAGAAAGGGCGAGGCGGCGCGCCCGAAGAAAGTGTGAAAAACTTCTTACCGCAACAATGGCCGAGCGATTTGCTTGAAAGAAGCGGGATTTGCCGACTACGGCCCTCCCCCCCTCTCCCGATAATCCGCGCGGGCCCATTATGATCGGACGCGGCTCATTGTCGAGGTGTCGAATCCGTCCACAAATAACCGCCGGAGTGGTGCCCGCGCGCGTATATACGTGTATACACTCGCACTCGGCCTCCCTTTCTAGGAGCTTTTCCCCCGGCGGTGGCCCGAGGAGGGACGGACGCGAGATACGGGAGAGTGGAGTACATTATTCGGGCGCGCGAGCACGCGCCTCCGACGGCCAGGTCGCATTATCCTGAACATCTAAATCCGAACAGCTGGGGACGGGGCGGCGCGCATGCCACCGTCCGAATCGCGAGGTTCTCAAATCGACCCCGTGTTCGTCGCATTGTGCTGTACGCGAGGACGACTTGTTATAGGACGCGCGTGCACTGCTCCTTTCTCTCTCCTTTTTTTCCGCTCCTTCTTTCTCCGTCTCTCGCCGGACGTTGTGTACTGGGTATACCAGCTTTTGTGGGCCGGGGGATATTATATGCATCTCGAGGTGGGATCGATGCGGGGAAAACTGCTCGCCGGGGGATTAGAAACTTAGGCGAGCCGGCAATTTAATGTATACGAGCATTTGGTTCGGCTTTGTGCGGGTACATCAGATAATGCACTGATGGCTGTGTTAATGATTTCTATGAAGCTACACAAAAACATATTTTCAAAAAAATTCTAGACTTAGGTAGCATTTCCTTTTTTAAATAAAATTTGCATGACGATTATTAAACGAATAAATGAGAGAGAAAAGAATAATTGGTTAATCAATTCATCACTATATTGCAATTGATTGCATTTTCATTAAATAGTTTATTCTATTCTATTTTATTATTTTTAAATATTTGAATAAGGGATTTATTATAATAATCTAATGTTACAAACTAAATTAAAAAAAAAGTTTTTTAAATTGAATTTCTCAATTGAAAAATCTCTCGAATGCAGTGATAATCGCATTCTTACAATTTTTATAACATAAGTAAATATAATTTGTTTCTATTTAAATCATTGCTCTGAAATTGGAGTCCTGCAAATCATTAAGTTTGTACATCGTCGAAAATAATCGCACTATTTGCTCGCAACAAGAACCGTACTAAAAACAATATTCCCACTCGAGGTTTAAGTTTAGATCCGGCACAGCGCGGTAGTGACTTCGAGCTCCGTGAAAACACAAAGGGAAAAGGAGGAATAAGAGCGCGCTCGACAATAAAAAAAGGGAAAAAAAGCGTCAGAGGAAAAGAAAAACAGGCGGTAACTGTCGCGGTGCGGTTGAGAACCCCTTCCTAATGAATGTGCCAGAGGTGTCGGAGCGGCAACTGTCAAAACACGAGGCGGTGAGCGAGACAAGAGCCGAGAGAGGGAGAGAGAGAGAGGCGAGTCCCCCAGGCGCGCTCGTCACCGCCGGAAAGGAGCGACGCGCTGGACTTTTCGGGAGGCGGCGCGCGCGGGGAAAAAAAGGCCCGGGGACGCGACGCCTCGGCTCTTCCCTTTGACATCGCGCTCTCTCGCTTCCTCCCGTCGCGTTTATCGATGCGATCGCGATCGCGTGCCTCGACGGCTATTATTTAAACGCGCGGATTCGATGCCCACTCTCTCAGTCTCCCCGGCGATGTTCCGCTTTTGTTGACGCTCGGTTTCGCTCCTGCTTCTTTTTTCTCTCACTCCTTTTGTTATCCGGCGATCTCTCTGGTGTCGTTTCGCCGTACTGCGAAACTCCGGGAGTTTTGCGAAGAGAGGTCGATATAATACCCCGACGGGCAGATGCGCTTTTTAATGGTCCTTTCGCTTACTGCGATTGCTGCGCCTCGATTGCGCGTTGTAACGTTAGAGCTAAGTGCGAGCTGGATTTTTACAATTAGAAATTATCGTTACAATGTGAAATATAAGAAATACAAAGAAAACTTCACGGTCGACTCCGAAATTTCCTCTTTATATAGACGTCACAATTTTATTTGCGCTAAAAAACATAAGCTACCACCTACGCGAACAAAAAATCAAAGAGATAGTGTATAAAACTGACGGCCTGGCGAGTTAAACGATCGACTTCGCTCCGGAGCGGCCGCGCTAACGGTCTCTCCCTCGCTCTCTTTCTTTTCGCGTTTCGCTGGCTGGCTCTCGGTGCCGCTGGCGCGTAATCGATTTTCATCGCGATAGAACAGCGCGATAGCTTTCTTTCGCGCGCCTTGAAAATAAAAAAAAAAAAGAAGAAGAGGGGCTCTCTCGCACACTCGCATAATGCGCTTACCACTCCATTAAGTCGATGATTTCACCGCTAAGTGCATTTTTGCCGGGCTGCTCACTTCGCCGCCAGCCGCTGCCCTTACGCAGAAAATCGCGATACGTCGAGACCCCTCCTTTTACTTTTTCCTCTTTTTTCTTTTGTTTGGGCCGGCTCCGCTCGGATATTGCTTTCGGCTCGGTGATATTGCGCTTCTTGACTTTTCGTTATCATTTCTGGCTTTTATTTTTTTATGTTTTTATTCGTTCAAGAGATAGAATAGTTTTAAAGAAAACTACTGATAGTTAGTACTTTAATGATTTATTTATGTGTTAAATTTAAGTTGATCTAAACAGCAAAAAAGGTAGTCATTAGTCATTTTTATAAAATAGTAATGTAATTATTTTGTATTCACATCTCGATCACCAAATTTTTTATTTCATTGGTCTACAAACAGCATTTAAGTAGGAAACATGAAATTTTATGTAATAAACATCGTTTCGAATTATTGAATCCAGCAGCAACAGAAATCTGATAAAAAAGCCATGGTCGAAGCAGCCACCTGCTACCGCGGCCTCGATTGGACTTAACGAAGTAAAAATCTAATCGTCGCGCGTTTCGACCCACGCACTTTACTTGCCGTTCGAAGAAACGAGATATACGGCCCGCGCTGCAACATACACAGGAGATCTCCAGTGCGACAAGACCCACGCTCTTTCCAGTTCTCGGCCAAGGCGTAGGATCGCCCGCGGCGATTCTAACCTATGGGATCGTTTACGGGCCGCTCCGGCCTGCCATTGGTGGATTTTGTCAGCGACACCCGCCCACGCACGGCGAGCTTGCGTCGCCCCCGCGCCGCAGCCCGTAATGCAGACGCGACGCCGCCGCCGCCGCGACCTTTTCTCCCTCCCCTGCAGCGGGTCGCCCTCCTCCCTAGTCGATACTACTCGGGCTCACTCCCACGCTTTAGCGGCGCGGGCTCCCACTCCTCGACGTCGGCCTGACTTCCGCCTCGCGTGGGTGCGCGCGTACACCGTGGCCTTCCGCGCGCGCGCGCTTTTTTCTCGCCGTTCCCCCGGCGCCGCGAGGCGCGACGCTGACGTCCATAGTTTCATCCTCTCGACGCTTCGGTGGATTTTTTCTTCTCCTTTCTATCTCGCCTTAGAAGCGTCCTCTTCAAGTAAAGATGTTCAAATTGCGATGCTGCTGCTTAACTCGTTACGTTCGGCGATTTAGAACTACTTTCTCGAACTACTGTATGGAAAACTGTTACGTTGAAATAAAAAAATTAATCAATTGAAAAAGTAGTGCATCAAAAATGTCAAAGAGAGGTGGCCGGCTAATTTTGATTTTTGTAGGATGCGGATGTGTAATGAAAAGTAAATGAATTTTGAAAAAACATAATTTTCATAGTAATCTGTTTATATATTTTTCGCGTGGATTTATTTACATGCGCAAATAATAATAATGATAATAATAATAAAATTAATAATATTAATAATAATAAAATTAATAATAATAATATCAATAATATCGTAATATTAATCATAATAATGCTCATTCTTTCACGTATTTATATATTTGTATATATAGCTCTTGCTTTATCATTCCACGTACTCGTAATTAGTTAGCTATGTATAATATTTGTATTTGCATATATTTATATTCATTTTATATTTATATATGTTCATATTTATAGGACCAGTTAAACAAGAATTTTTTTTCCTAGTGCGATTCTATCTACAAAAGAGAAGGAAAGAGAGTGCGGTACGCTTCGTTTCCATCGAATTTCATCCTCAATTCGGCGTGTGCTCACACTCGCTTAGTACAACGCGCCTCGATTTCTCAACGAGGCGAGGCGCTCGGACCGTTGCTCCCGGAGCAATGGCGATAAAGTCATTATTTTCTTTTGCTTCTTTTTCGTCTCACTTCGTCTCACATTCGCAATACTGGCTCGATAATTCGAATTAGCGAGTGCTAAGTCTACGCATAATAAGTCTAAGAGAAAGAGGAGGGGGAGGAGGGTGGAAGCAGGTGGGCGGGGGAGGGAGTCGATTACTCTATAAACCGCGAGATCTCGGCTGTGTTTCGCGCGCTGAGCAACGCCTCTCGCGAAGATTCGATTTGCCAGTGACTCTTTTGCTTGTTCTTGTTTATTTTTTTTTTTACTTTTTGTGGAATCGAAAAAATCCGAGTGTGCGTACAACAGTCGACTGCGCAGCCGATTGAATTTTAGCGCCGCGCGAGACCTGCAAAAACATTTGCAATTCGCTTTTCTCGCGCATCTCTTTTTCTTTTAATTTTTTTTTTGCGTTTTTTATACTGTTTTGGTATATCACTCTAACAAAATCTCACTTGTTCATTGCGCGGGTAGCTTTGCAAAATCACACTTACATTCACCTACTTGAGTTGTCGACGAGTCTGCGGCTACTGCGGATCGAACGGGGGTAAGTGTTTTGTTCACAACAAAGCAAATTTCATTACACTTTTATTTTATCGTTAGCATTCGATACGTTTAATTTAAAATTGCATTAATCAGTCGTAAAGAATTTCGAAAGTAAAGGTAAGCTATAAAGGATATACTCGTATAGCTTGTATCGCTTTGTTTTTACAGATACCAACAATTAGAAAACTCTATGCACACTACAACCACAGTATCGCAAAAAATTCATCCGCCTAGTTTAAAGTAGTTACATAAATACAGTTTTCAAGCGAAAAGACGTACAATCAGCTATAAACTCGCTCGTCGCTCCCTGCGCTCCTTTTCTTCGGCGCGGTCGTTTAAATAAAAGAGATTCCAGGAGATAAAGTAACGCTACGCTGTTTCGAAAACGATACTTCATTGTTTAGTCGAAGGATATAAGTGTCCGATTCCGAACAAGGATAAAAATTTGGTCTTCAATAAATTATTTATACACATTGACGTTTAAATCCATTATATAATTCAATTTCATAAATAGGTACCAGCATACTCCATGCTGCTTATCCGTATAAGTGTTAGATTTTTTTTTATTTTTATAAAAATTATTTACAACATCCCAACCAAATAAAAGTCGCGCACGAACGCCTGCCGTTAGTCGATGTGCGTTTAGCGTGTCATTAGATTTGTGCGGTGTGGCCCTCGGAGAAGAGCGGCCGCCGGGCCCGCGCGCGGGGGCAGCGGGCCGCGTGCGGTCACGAGGACGCGGCGCAAAGAAGGAAGTGATCGCTTGCGAAAGATCGCTCACAGCAGCTGCACGAAGCACCTCTCGTCGTCGCGCTCGTGGTATCACGCGGGCGAGAACGGCCGGTGGATCTGGTGCGGCTTGGGGTTGGGCGGCGGCGTCGCCAGCCTGATCGGGCTGTGGGTCCGCGTGGCCGAGGCGGGCGGGCCCGACGGCGGCGGCGGCGGCGGCTGCCCGCCGACCTGGCTCGGCGGGCTGCCCCGCGAGGACGGCGTGTGCGGCGAGGGCACGGCGACCCGCAGCGGCCCCGTCACCGTCAGGTTCGTCGCGACCAGCGGCGGCGAGTGCGCGTCCGACAGGCTGTCCGAGAGCCGCGACGTCTCGGAGACGCGCGACGACATGCCCTCGGACGACAGCGGGTGCTGCGCGTGCGGGTGCGCCAGCAGCGTCTCGTGCGGGTAGAGGCGGGGCGGCGGCGGCAGGCCTATGGGATCCGGCAATCTGGAATCAAGAAAACAAGTGGGACACTCATTATTGGTTTTTGCTCGGTCTTAATTTTTCGTGTTCCATGTTGTTGCGATTTAAGTTCTTGCTGCTTTTTTTTAATTGTTTAAAAAAGTAATTTTATTTTGAAATAAATTGGTAACAGATATTAACTTACATTAAATTCAATTTAAACCTCGGAAAAATCTATTGGTTGAAAATTCGATAAGCAATTGCAGTATATCCGCGATTAGAAAAAAAGTAGTAAATCGTTTCGAGAAAAAGGTTACATTAATGTTTAAGCAAGATCTTTATTATAATGTACGATTTAGATTAAAATTAATTTACAAAATGGATTTTTTATACGAGATTTTTCCCTTGAACAAATTTTGAAGATATTGAATATCTGTATATCTGTACATCTTTCTGTTTAAAGAACATTTCTCTAAATGACGACGCACAATGTTAATGAGCATTTCACTAGAAAACAGCGAAACACCTTGACGCGTCATTAACGATTTGTAATGATTAATGGTCTACTCGGTAGAAACCGAAGAAAATCATGCATTCACTTCTGTTTTCTTTCGAAAACCGCAGAATAAAACTTAATTTAAAATCTACTCTTAATCGCAGATCATCATTCAAACACTCAGACCCGAATAAAAAAAGGAGAGAGTACCTGGAGCCCAAGTCGCCCTTGGGTCCGACGGCCTGGAAGGGGCTGGTCTCGGTGAGCCTGAAGATGCCGCCGCCGGCGATGTTCGGATGGTTGTGCTGGGGACTGTGGGGCCCGAAGCGGAAGCCCGCCGAGGGGAACTTGAAGCTGGGCGCCGGGCCGAAGCGCAGCGAGGACTGCGTAGGGTCGAAGCGGAAGTTGGGCGTGGGCGTGGGTATGGGCCCGATGCCGGAGCCGAGGGAGCCCACCGAGCCGACGGAGTTGAGGGAGCTGAGGGAGCCGAGGGAGCCGAGGCCCGAGTCGAGCGAGCCCAGCGACGGCCGGTGGTGCAGCGAGGGCGGCGGCGACGAGCTCGGCGACGGCGGCGACGTGCCGCCCAGCGAGATGTCCGAGTCCTCCGAGTCGCTGCCGCCGGGGCCCGGGCTCAGCGCTCGGCGCATGCCGCCGTTCCCGTTGCCCGATTGCTGCTGCTGCCTGAAATCAAAAAGAAAAACACACTTATTTAGCTTTTTACGTTTATATTGCGATGTACTATTTACTTATTGGATAAAATGAGCTATACATAAATTAATGTTTAACATGTGAAAGGATAAAAAATCAATTTATTCGAGTGAAGACTGGGTAGATCGAGTTTAAAAGTGGCTCCATTTTTTTCTAAAATAAAGTATTATATCACTCTAATGAAATAATTGAACTCTAAGAAAATTCAACTTTATATTTTATTTAAATCTATTCTATGATGTAAAACCATTTTATTTTCGTTAATTTTATTTTTATAAGTTATATGCATGACCTTAATCTATTTCCACGAATAAATTCTAAAAAACACTTATAATTGGATTTTCTTTAAAAAAAATCGCAAAAAATGGATGTGACTTAGAGACGACAATAGGAAGAATCAACAAAATTTTTGCAGTAAATCGAACGTCATCGAAGGTACATTGAAAACGCGAATTAAGAATCCGCGCGTCCAGCAATAAAATGAATAAGCGAGCGCACCGCGGCGAAGATAAATTGCGCCCTATCGCTCAATACAGCGCGGGCAATCGCGGCCGCGGTCCGAGAAATCCTACTTTAATCGAATGACTAGGTGCTTCTCCTCGCGAAATCGCTCATTGTCGCTTGGCGTCTTTCACGCGCGGCGCGCGATTTCGAAAAAACGCTCGCTCGCGCGCACGACGGGTATAAGGTATTATACGTAACGAGTCGGCCCCGGTGCGCGGGCGCGATGAAAACGTTAATTCGCCTCGCAACGCGACGGGGCCCATGATTGATGCGCGCGCGCGCGGGATGCCTCTGCACGTCGGCTACTGGAGCCCGTTCGCGCCATTACGCCCGCAGAGGAGGGAGATCTCGACGCCTCGATAAAAGTCGAGGAGCTGGATGGGTGCTTCTCTTCCCCTCCGCCTTTTTTTTCCGCGCGGCTCCCTACACCTCGTCGGCGACCCATTCTTATGCGAAAATTGCGGGAATTGAATGCCGGGGGGATTGCCGAGGCCTCGTTCTCCTCGCCCACGCGCGCGCGCTTGCGAAACGCCTCGCGATTTTCTCGGGACGACGAAGGAGTCGCGCGAGCCTTTTTTGCCGGAGCGCGGAGGAACGGAGAGTCAATTGGCGGTAATTGCGCGCCCCCGCAAACACGGGGCCGAAAAGTGCCCGCCTCCGCGACTGTGCAAACAGCCGGCCGATGGCCAAACAGTCGCGAGCCATTTGTCGGATCGCTTCCACTGGTTTTGCGGCGCGGGCTCGCTTCGGCCCGAGCTTAAAAGCCTAGTGTATGTGCCCCGGCCTCGAATCGATCCTCCCGAGCGCCTCCCCACCCCCGCGTGCGCGCGCCCGTCGTCACTCTACTTCGCGGCCTTCAACATGGCTGCGCGCCGCGACGTTCCTCTTCTCCGTTTTCAAATGTAATTGGGTCTCGGAGAGTCTTAGCTGCTGCCAAGGTGACTGTCGCGTCCGGATACTGTGATCTAATCTTCCATTTCATTTTTAGTCTGACGAATCTCCGAGGATTCTATAATATTTTTTATAAAAACGAAAAGTATAAATAAATAAGAAATAAACTTGGAGAAAAAACCCGAAGCTTATATAACTTTTAAATCGTTGAATAACTAAAATTCTACCTTTCAATATATTAGTTTTAAATGAAAGATAAGCATCAAATGACAATGAAGATAACAATATAAATCATACCATTTATAAATGTACGCAAAAAGTTTTAAAGTCATTTAAAGACTTAAATTTACTTAAAATAGACTCGCGATATCTACCTCAGTAACTATTGCAAAATAACGGTACGAAATAAAACAACATTAAATTTAGTGCAAGCGATTCAATCAGTTATAATTTATTCAAACGGAAAAATAAGTTTGACGCGCAGAAAATCCCGTCGAAAATTTTAACTGCAAAATCATCGCTCCGCGTTGCAAAAACACGCGCGGTGCGCTGCACTTATTGGCAATCCCAGTCACCGGCGCAAATTGCGCGGTCCGAAAAAAGACGCGGGCAAAGTGTTATGTGCATCAAGGCGCGCAGATTGCCGAGGCCACTTCGAAGGCGCGAGCCTCGGCACATAAGGAGCGGCGAAAGGGGATGAGGCGCGCGGAGGAGAGAAAGCGCGCGCTCGGTAGCTTGGCAGCTGTCAATCCGCGCTCGCGCCAAAAAGGGCTCGCGCTGGTAATCCGAGCGAACGCCGGTAATCGAAGCGTCGCCCCCCCCCCTCCCCCCGGCAACGTCCTCCGCGAGGCGTTTTAATTATGCCGGCGGCAGGTCTTTGTCTCCTCCCACGCGCGCGCGAGCTCATTGTCGAGAAAGGGGCCCGATTAGGGCCCCGCATTGTACGCTTTTCGTGCTCGGCTATTTTAACACCTAATTAAGAAGGGCGCGCCCACAATGGCCGGCTTCTTTTTCTACCGTCGGCGCAAAGTGTTACACTTACATATGCACGCGCGGTCCGGTCTTGAATTGCAACGCGCCTTTTTTTTGCCGCGTCGCGCGAATCGAGAGAGAGCGCGACGTAAATTAGGCGGGCGCCCGTTGCAACCTCGCCGGCGGAATTTCCGCGGTACGAAAGGCTTTCTCGCGTGCATTGTGCGCAGGTGTTCCCGGCGACGGGCCGACGTAATTAAAAGGAAATTTGCTCAGGTGCGAGGAGCGACGCCCGCGTTTGCATCCCGCGCGCTCGCCTCGGATGACGCGTCAGTTTTTAAAAAAGCCGGGCCCGCGGCGCCGTTTTTTTTTCACGGCCGGCGCAATTAATCGCGCAAAAAGAAACCTTAATGCATAAAAAAACGCCGCGGATCTTAATGACCCGCTATCCTCGCGCCGTAAACAAATACGCCGGGGGAATTTCTTAATGCACTCTTTGAGTTTCTCCTTTTACGGTGGCCGAGCGAAAAAAAATTCGGCCGTTATTAAAATCTTAATTAATAACCCATCGTTCGCGCACTCGCGCCTAAGGAGAATAAGCTCAAAATAACCCTCTGCATCTCGCGCAAATTACCGCCGGGTATACTCGATTAAACTTTTTTTCACTTTACGAGGCAGCGAGTTTCGTAAAACCTTAAGTTGCGACAGCCACGCGAGTTCCTCTCTCGCCTCCAGTCAGCTGCGACGCTGCAGCCGAGAGGAGACAATGAGGCGAGGAGGAGATGCTGGAGCGGAGCCGGGCTGTCAGGGGACACCGGCAGACGTTCGCCCTTTCGACGCGGCGCGCACTACCTCGCGTGCGTGTGCTCGCCGGGGCGGTGCAGCGCGACTGCTTTTTAGGGGCTCGGTGACGCTTGCGCGCGCGCGAGATGCCATGCTAAATACCCGGTCCCGGGGCACAATGGTCCCCGCGCGCGCTTATGTATCGGCCGAAAATCTGAGCCGCGGGCCTCGACAAAAGGTAACCGGACACCCCGAGAGAGATCGAGAGAGAGTAACAGCATGTGAACGCTGCCTGGCCGCGATTCGGAGAGCAAAGCGACCTTCTCCCCCTCTCCCTCGTTTTTTTTTCTCGAAGCAAAAAGGCTCTGTGTCTCGGTCTCGCTCGGTTTTTAATAGCTGCTAATAGAGACGTTAAAGCGATACTCGCTCCTCTCGTTCTCAACTCTCCCGTTTCAATTCGATCTCCCCGTTTTGTTTGAGTTTTTCTCTCCTCTCTCGCTTTCTTCGGGCTGCGTATCTCTCTCTTCCGCCGTTGCGTCCCTTTATGCTCTCGACGCCCGGGAGCATCGCGCGCGAAGTGCGCGTACTCCGCGGCGCGGTGCCGCTGGCTCGGATTCTGATGTCCCTATACATAAGGGCGCGCGAGTCCTTTGACCTGCGGGCCCCGGCCGCGGGATCCCGAACAAACGGGCCGGACCACTGGCGTATGAGCAGCGATTCCTGGAAACCGTTAATTGGGATGGTTTCTTTTAAAGTGGGTACTTTGGGGGATCTCTTTTTTTTGAATCCTGTAACCGACTCCTCCGCCATTCAAAATCTCAATTCGCTCCGTGCGGCTTTGTACGGACGATTTATACACACACGCAGAGAAGAGAGAATTTTTGGGTATTAATTACTCTGCAGTTAGTAATCCCGGAATGAAGATCTGTTTGGTAAAAATTATCACGCAGCATTGTTAAATTTACTCAATCCTCTTCGTGCAGATATGACGATCCTCTTCGAGCTGCATTTATTACGTTTGAAAGAGTGAAAAGTACATTGAGTATTTGTACTTTTTATTGTCCAAACAATAAAAACACTATTTGCATATGTCACTGATGAAAATTACGTAATTTTTTATTACATTCTGTAATCAATTCTTTTGGCATTAAAAACTTCAAACCTCGTACATTAGAAGTAATTTATAGCCGTATGTTTTACATTGGCGACGTAAAAAAAATTGCGTATTTAAAACCTATATGCATTAACAAGCTTTTTATAGCGTCAGTGCTATAGAAACGCATTTTGAATAATGCATTGATGCATAGAAACGCGATACACCGGGCTGAAAGGAGGGCGACGGGTATCTTAACAGCGCGTGCGACAAACGGCGCTCGGAGTTACTCAATTCGCACGTAGATCCGGTGTAAGCTCGCGGTAATGGCCTCCGGCAATGCATCCCACCCGAGTGTATCGCAGCGCGCGCCAGCACAATGTGCCGGAGCCCACGATGGAGTATCGATTCGACTGACGCGGGTTACATGTAGCGCACAATGCGCGCGGCTCCGCGTCTTATCCCCCGCGCGGATGCATTAGCGCCGATCGCAGCCTAAAACAAAGAGGCGCGCGTTAAAAGGGACATCGACGCGCCGACAGGTAGCCCGTGATTTGCAACATCTCGACTCCTCCGCTGCCTTTCAATTTTTTTCTTCTCTTTCGCCTCGAGTTTGAGCGGCGTGTGCAGATGCAGGGGCTTCGCGCGATAAAGCCGCCCACGCGCGCCGTCTAATTTTGCGCGCTTACGGCGAGGAGAAGGAGCCGGGGCAGGAGCGGGAGGGAGCGGATGAAAATTCAAACATCGCCGTAACAGGTTTCGCCGGGCGTGTGTGTGCGCAGGCCCGAGAGCGTCTAATGCGTTCCCGACGCCGAGGACGCGACGGTCCTGTGGGAAGAAAGCGGACAAATGTTTGCCCAAGAACAAAAGCCGAGTGTCGGCCGGCGTCGCGCGCGCTCCTTGTTTTTCGGATCTCTGAATTTTGATACGTTTCGGGGGATTTTCGGGCCGAGCCTCCTAAGCCGGAAAGAGAGAGGACGACCCCTACCTCGCGTCCTGCACATGTTGCGGAAAAGTTTTCGCTCGACGAGAGGGGAAAATGCGACGGTGCACTTAATTGCCCGTGCGAGGGACGTTGCAAAGGATTTTTTTAGCGGCGAAGAGGCGAATTTCAAAGATACTTTTTAAAAAAGCGACATTTTTTAAATACATTTGTACGGCATTGACGGATATTCGGAAGTTAAAGGAATAATTAATGACGATTTCAGGTGAATATTCGATTTTTCGATTAATGACGAGCGCGTTCGAGTCGGCAAACAATCTTTAAGCATCTTGACGAAGAGCAAACATTTTCCTACAAGCGCATAGACATCTCGAGTGTTTGCACACAGACGGCCCGCTGGAGTTTCGGACCTCCGTGGGAAGGCACCCAAAAATTAAATCCTTTTCCCCTGTCCAAAGAAAGCGTTTCGACACACGAGAAAACAATGAAATTAATAGACTCTTCTCCTTGCAAGGTCCCGGCGATTCGTGCCACTGCTGGGAGAAACACACGGATAATTTAAGGAGTAACGTTTCCTTTTCTTACGAGAAAATCGAAAATGCAGCACGTAGAGAGTAGTAAAAAGAACTTAAGACGTATTTTGAAATATACATACTACACCCGTTGTCCAGACTCATCGTGGCGTGATCAACAAATGAAATTCAAATCGGAAACCCCGCGCACCGAATTACGTTTGCAAGTACCTCAAAGCAACGAGCGCACCCCATTGTTCTCCGCAAAAAAAGGACCGAACTCGCGGACTCGCGTTTTCGCGAGCAGGCCGCTTTGTTTTAAAAACGCTGCAGAGGAAGGAGCGTAGCGAGCGCAGTCAAATTGAATCCTTGCCGGCAGTGCGCAGCGCACCGAGGAGAGAACGAGCCGGCGGGCTTAATCCCTTTGCGGCCTCGAATCGCCACGCGGCCCGGAAAATTGCGGCTCCCTCCGCCGCTTTTGCGGAAAGGGCGCGGGCGGCGAGGTAAAGGGAACTCGTGTTGTGCTTGGCAGCCGAGCGTGGATGAGCGCGCGGCCGGGGATAATGAAATTTCGGGGGGTAGGAGAGACGAGCCCGAGTAGTCGCGCGGGGCTAACGACGGGAAAAGCCACGGGAGTGCGAGACGCCGACCTCGTTTCTTACGTCCGATTGCACGCGCGACGTGCCGCCGGCGCGGCAAATGAGACCGCAGCCTCGTTTGACCCTCGATCGCTGGGGCGGACGTTTCGGTGACGGCTCGCGATCTTATCGGTCCACTTTTCCTCTGTTACTGGGTATTTAGTAAATCGAGTGCGTTAATTTCTTAAGAATTAGTTTGGAGCTGTGATTCTTTTAAAATTTTTCGACAACGTTATTTGACGGAACATTTTTACACTATGATGTACGATGTCCAATTTGCGGTGAATAATCTGCGATGTTTGGTAAGATGTTAAAGAGAACGATGACCAGTAGGCAGTGTACGATTTACGACGGAAAATAAGTGATAAGTCCGAAACTACCGCCATTAATTAAAATTCAGTGATAAATCTGCTGTTTCTATTAATTGCTCTCAGTTTTCACTAAAAAATATCACTAGTTATTACTATCACTAGTTATCTCTAAATAATTTGAAGCGCTATTTTTCATCGATGTAAGGGCACAGTTATATTGAAATTAACATAAAATTTTCACAGAAAGATATTTAGAGGGTAGACGTTCCTTCCCTACCAATGGTCAATGGTTTAGAACACTTGTAATTGAATTTGTCCTCACTGAAAAGAAATCTAATCTTCTTAAGACCCTAAAAAAGAAAGAAACACAATTTCCCGCTAACACCGAGCAGGCGTTCTCGCGAGAAACTGCCGCCCAAGGGACTCCCGTCCGTCGAAGTCACGGGTGTCTTTAACAGCGCACGAAGGCGGCTCGTTTATGCGCCGCCGGTATAGACGGCGACGCGGCGCCGGGAGCTCGGCTGGAAATCGCTCGGTAAATAATTAATATGTAATCAGACTCCGGTTGCGCGGAGCCCAAGGAGCCGCGCGGGGGACGTAAAGGGCGCCAGGCGCGCCGGAGCCCGGCAAGAGATCCTAGAAGGGTGTTTGCCGGCAAACAGCGCTGGAGAGGCTCTCGACGGGTACCGTTCCGTCGGGCCGCCGCGGTGTCTCCGTACTTTCACGCGCGCGTTCAACGCGTGGGAGAGCCGAGTCCGTCGTGACATCTCCCTGACGCGCGCTCCAATTTCGACCTCGCGTCAACCCTCCCCCCTCCCCTCCCAGCGCCAAGTTCCGACGCTTGTTATTCTTACGGTGTAACGGGTTTATTTTTGAGCGACGAGTGCGCGGCCCGCGAGTTTATTTTCACACGGCGACGTGTATCCATCCGAGCGTTTCGTCGATTCTACAGTTTTATCGCGTTTCGCATCGCGCGTCTCAATGCGGATAAGTGATATCTCGCGTTTTCCTTCGATTATCCGTCTAAGTCAACGCCGAGAGAATCGTTTTCGCGTGTGTAATAATACCAGCGGACGGAGCGGCGCACTTTGCGCCCCACAATCCGCAAAGCAATTATCGAGGATGAAGGAGAATTTCAATGGCATCGCGATTGGGGCACGCGCCGAGGTCGCTTAGCGGCTGCAGGCCTCGAGGACCCTCGAATCGATCCCGCGGAGTCCCGTAGCGCACTTCGGCTCAAATTAAGTTTCACTCCTGAAATACGCTGCCTTCCCCGGTCTGTCTCCCTCCGGCGCGACCTTTGTCGCGGAGGTCCGACGACGACGCGCCGCCCTCCGAAATTCCCTGGGCACGGGGCAAAAGCGCAGCGGAAGAGGGAGCCCTGCGGTTCGCACATTTGCTCGCTCAATTAGGCCCGAGCGGGCAGGGAGGGACAAAGAAATAAAAGGAGACTGCGCCCGCGCAGATCCGGCGCGACGGCCTGTGAAGAGCGCGAGGCTCGAGTTCGCCCGCGCGCGCGCAAAACGTCGCGACCGGCATTATCGTGGCGCGTATCGATTTTCAAAAAGGGAGCCAGTCGCCCTCCGGATTTGCCGAAATTTCGGACTCGCTTTTTGCGAAACGAAACTTTTTGCCGGTGCACGATTTTATTCCCCGCGGCCGCAGAAAAAATATCGTGTTCGCCGTGGCTCGGGCTAAGTCAACTGTGCGCTCGGCCTAATCCGCGAGCGAGGGAACGGGTATACGGTAACTCGGGGTATCGCATTGCTCGCCGGAGTCACGCGAATTTCGTCCGCACAATTTGCGGATAATGCGATACTCCGACGCGATCGGGGTATCGGACCGGGGAAGTACCGAGATAAATCAACATCCGGCCGCGCGTAAGATTTAGGCGGGTATCAGATTGGTTTCGGGCTGGAGCCGTCGCAAATTACTTCGTAAGCCTTTTAGTCGGCTCGCGCCGGAATACGTTATTATTTCGCCGCGTCGTTCTCCTGTAGCGCGGGGCTTTGCCCGGAGTCTAAAGAGACTTTCCTTCGTCATCGGCCTCCGGCAACCACCTCTCCGGCGAAATTTCACCTCGCTCCGAAACTTTGGCGCTTAACGCGATTTTCCGAAAGTTCCAATGCTCCGCGGAGGATCCGCGCGCGACTCGCACCGCCCGATGACTCGGCGCTTGCTCAACTACACGCTAACGTTTATTTTGAGCGCCGCTTTACAACGCTCCCCTGGCGGCGCTCCAAAAATCCATCGCGAGCGGGTATACACACGAGTCTCGCATTAAGCACATCAGAGGAAGGAACGAAAGAAACAATCGGGCGGGCGAGGCGCGGGGCGAGCCGGGGGATGGAAAAGTAATTTCCAGACCGAGCGATAGCGTAAGCCGCGCCGGTGGAGCATCAAAAGGCGCTCGCCTCGGGCGACGCGGCGAGAGGGAGGGAGGCGAAGAACGCGAGTTTAACGCAATCCCGGGCGATTACCGCGCGATACTCGTCGCCCCCCGGCGGATCTGCCTCCCCCCCACCCCTGATTGGCTTACATTGTCGATGCTTAAATGCTTCATGCACCAGTGACCGAGAGCAGAGTCGCAGTCGTGATAGGGGTAAGGTTTCCTGCCCCCGAGGCTCTCGCGCGCCACGGGCGCGCAGACTTTCATTTCGCTCGCTGTATTATGCGCCCGGCCGTGTGCGCGTGTATCGATGCCGAGCATCTCTGCGGCGTTGCGCTAGTCGGCGACGCGTCATTTGACGGTTCACTGAGATGTTACATTTTAATGGGGGGAGGAAATTCTGCCCATTGTCGGATGGACTTTTTATTGACTGCGCCTGCGAGCGAACACATTGTCGATTATTCTGATCGGCGCAGCGATACGATACGCTATAATCTATTATGGATATTCTTTTAATTCTACGCGATTTCAGTGTTATCATAAATTTATGTTACTCCATTGCACTTAAATTTACAGAAGAAAGATTTTAAAAGGCTTATAGTTTCAGACAGTTTCTATCCAGTGCTTTTTCACTCTTTTAAATTACGGAAGTTTTATTGAAAATCCAATTCCAAAAAGGTGGACGTTTTTTTACTAATTTATACCTAGATTTTTCACTAATTCAACTTTAGATAATAAAATCCATTCAAGTAAAATCACTGAAGCATTGAATTTTTACAGAGGAAATAAAAAGGCTCGATTACTTCATGAATGAACGCAAGTCGTCGGCGACTTTTTTCACGAGGGGGATGGTAGACGGGACGTGTCGGCTTTGCCGGGCATCAAGCTCGCGCGCGGGGTCGGCCGGCGATCTGGAAAGGGATCAGCCGGCCGGAGCACGGAGATCGGGCCGGTATTGCGTTACAGCGTGCAGGTTGCGCGTCGCTTTTATATCCCCGGTCGGCGGGTTGCGTCGCTAATGAGGCCGCGCGGCGCGACCCACGCTCGTTACACGCCCCGCGCGCGACAAGAAACACGCGCACGCCTTGGAATTCGCCATTCCGCGCAATTACGCGGCGGGCACCCGAGCCGCGGATCTATCGGCGGCGGCTACACCGCCGGCCCTTTACCGACGCGCTCGCCGTTGATTGAGCATCGGCCGACTAATTTGCCGCGAAATGAGAGGTAACGCAGGTGGGGGGAGGCGATTTGCTCGCTAGCGAACGTTTGTCGAATGCCTTTCTTCTGCGCGCGTCGAGTCGGCGCTTCGTAACGGCGCGGGCTGATCGGAGCGAAGGAGCGAGAAGGAGAAGCGCCGCGAGGCACGGGAGCAGAAGCGGCCGGGGATAAGAGACGCCGCGGAGACACGGGCGCAGAGTTATTGGCCGTATCGACTTGCAGGCCGCGGCGTGTAATTACACGATCGGGACGCGCGGTAAGCGGCTCGATAAATCATCATCCCCGCGTCGCGAGGACCTTTCGATCGGCGCGACGGAGGCTAAAAGAAAAAAATGTGCCGAAGAAGCGCTTATTTATGGCGCGTGAGACTATTCGAGTTACATTCGCGCTACCGATGGAAGCTGCTAATTACAGGGCTCTTGTCTTTCCATTTGGATAATTTCAGCCTATTAATAACTTTCCGTGGGAAGTGCGCGGAAATTATGCTTTATAAGGTAGTTAAATGGATTTAGTATTTATTTGCGTTTGCACATCTGTAAGAGGATTAACCGTGTATTTTTGCTTCCACATAGAGGAAGCTTTGGAATAGAAAAAAGTTTTTCTAAAAACGTGTTAGTAGTTTCTCTTGAGGTGTAAAGAAATTGGAATAAAAAGAATAAGAATATAAAATGAATGAGAAAAGGAAGTCTAAAATTAAGTTTCAGGGAGCTAAGTGCCAATCTGTTGACAGCAATTTTTTTATTCATTTTGGTTCTTTATTTCAAATGTTTGAAAAAAACGAAATTCAATGAAGCAGATGATAATGCTTATTAGCCCTTGTGATGCACAGTGTGTAAAAATCACCCACGTGATTTTTTAACGTGAAAAACTGCAAATGGAACTTTAAGACTAGTAAGAGATATAAAACTAGCATAAAACTTTTCACATTTTTTGAAGTGTATTTTACCTCCAGAATTAAACAAACCTACGATCGTTAGAACAATGAGCAATAAATTACGATGAGCAAGGATTCTCAAAATTTTTAGTAGAGTGTATTCCCTCGATGACAAAGTATCATCCGGCAAAAATCCCTTCTCCAGAGTGTATTAATCAGCGAGGAGCGCGCAAAAAGGAAAAAGCAAGAAGACGCCGCGGTATCATGCGACGGGGGGCTATACGAGCGGCACAAGGCGAAACGAGGTAGCCGCCGCTGGGGGGAGGACTGGGCGCGCGGATATCGCGCGTGTAATTGCCCGTGTCGCAAGATTTACTACGTCTGATTAAGCAATTAAGCCGCGCGCCGCGGCTCTTTGCGGCGCTTTTTGCGCGGCGCGCCTCGTTACGACGCGCGTCGGCCCGTCAGCTCGACGCCGCCACCTCTGCACCGCCGTATCCTCCTTCGCTCCCGTCTCTTTCGCTCGTTTTAATACCCCTCATGCGCGAGTGTCGTCCCCCTGCGCCTTTTTACGCGCGCGCTTTTACGGCTTATCGCGATGCGCAGCTCGTACGCGGACTACCTGACGATGATTTGTCAGCTGCGCTTCGGCTTCCCTTTTCATCCGGCGGTGCACATCGGCGCACTTAGCACGCGTCGCTCTTCTTCCCTCGGACGCTCCATGTCCGTCTTCAATGCGAAACACGCGCGTCGGTGTCTTCGTAACACCGCGTTTTTCGCCACGTCGGCGAGCATTGAGTTATTCGAGGTAAATATTACGTCCGCAGCGGTGCGGACTTGTATATCGCTCTCGTTCATTTTAATGGGCCCGCTGGGGCGACGGCGCTCGAATATTGTCCGGGAAAATCGCCGGGGAGCGCGGCCGCGTCGTTAATTGCGGCAGGGCACATCAGAAGCGGGTCGCAAACTTCTCTCTCGCCTCTCGGCCGGCTCTCCGCGAGACCGAAATTCCAGGTTGTTAGGTTAACGATTGCGCGGGACAAGAAAGGGAGGTGGGGGGCGCGGGGGGCAAGGAGTGGAACGTTAATTACCGAGGCTAATAACGAGACGGTCCGGCGTCGGGGACACGCCGAACGTACGTACACACACGCCCGGTTTTTGTTCCGCGGGCTTTCTCCTCGGCCGGCTACTATACGATCTCGGGTAAATACTGCGCGGGACGTAAGCCGCTGGGCGCGATGAAGCGCGGAAAGTGACGTAACGCCCGTACCGGGGGATGCCATTGTTTATCGCGACTTTTTGTCTCCGTCGACCTGCATTTTGCAGCGGGAAATTGCACCGGCCATTATAAAACTTTGTATGATTGCAGTTGCTTGCTTTAAAGAAATTAATGTTCGTTTTTACATAATATGTAGTATGTATCGTTATTTTAAAATCTCTTTAAACGTACAGTTAAATTTTATATTTTTTATTTGATTCTTTCAAGATGTGCAATATTATCATTTTCAAACGAAATTTGACTACGTACCGAAAGACCTACTGAATCAAACGTGGAAATTTGATAAATTTTTTTACGAACCATCACTAAATGCAATTTTTCCCATTTTATTATGCCTTTTTATTTATAATTTCTATCCGGTGAAAAATAAAAAAGAAATTAGCTGCTCAACAATTATAGTTACTGCCAGTTCGTTAATAATAATTATTTTTTTACGAAACAATTTTTGTCACAATAATTCGCAGGATTCTTCATAATGAAGAATAAAAGAATCGGTGGAACGGAAGACTTGGAAGGGAGTTCTTTATTAATTTCCCCGGGCTACGGAGTCGTCGTCTCATTTCCTTGCCAGATCGAGTTATCGCGCCGAATAAGAAAAATTAATAAAATGAATAAACAAGCGGCGCCGGAGGGAACGTCTTAGAATACAGTTGAAAATTATACCTAAACGAATTCTTCATTTTCTCCGCGACTTCCTGATTTTTTTAAAGGAATCTGCAGAGCTTAAATTTATCCCATTATCCCGCTTCAGAAAAACTGAATGAGCAAATGTTTAATGTCTGTTGTAATGGCAAATTATACTCGATTTTTATTTATTTTTTTAAAACATTTAAATGTTGCGTTTAAATCATTGAACATTAAAATCTCAATAATATAAAGCGAAAATTTGTATACCCTACTAAAGTTAAAAGAACAACGAAAATGACCATCATTTAATTTCTCACCAATGTAACTTTATAGTCAGTTTTTTATCTTTAAAAAGAAAAACGTATCTTCTTTCTTCTACCTCAGAAAAGTTCTTACTGAAAGATCGACAGTTAGAATCGCGTCGTCCACTCGACTCGTAGGGAAAGGTGCTCAAGTGTCATTTTCTCCGAATTCACAGGGGGATTGAGCTCCGGCGCGGCGATCGCCGGAAAAATTAAACGAATCTTCGCTCGAGGGGCGCGGACGCGATAAAAAAAGAAAAAAAAGAAGCGAACGCCAGGAACGAAATCGCTTCTGTAAGGCGGCCGTGTAATCCAATTTCAGGCAATTTCGCGGCAAGAATAGCCTCTTCAGCGGCTAGAATTGACCTCCCGTAAGGCGGCCGTGGAGTTTTCCAATTTTGCGAGAGCCACGGGTCGGGCGAGAGAAATAGCGCAGCTCGCGCCCGTCGCTCATCGGCCGTCTTTGTGCGCGCGCCGAGGCTCGCGCGACGGGAAAATGAGATTGGCTCGGATTTCCCCGGTCGCGGCGGCCAGCGAACACTTGTCGATGACGTTGAAGGCTTTATTGTACTTGTTGATTTCGAGGCGCCGGACGGCGATATTGCTCGATGACAAATCGATCGCGAAGCTTCGACAGCCAGTTATGTTTGCGCGACGTGGGATACTCAAGACGCGTTTCATCGAAGCGCGAAAAAATATATTTTTTCATAACAATCATTCATTTACTAATTTGTAAAAAAATGCGTAGATAAACATTTGAAGATGAACATTTGATGAACATTTGATAAGATTACACCTGTAGTTTTATCCACTATTGATAAATCTCTGATAATTTTGAATCAGTCGCCAGGACAAAAAAAACGAGTAAAAAGATATTGGGGCTGTGTATCTGGTGAACGCGAGGACGAGATTGGGACGGTGGGATCGGGGCGCAAAAAGTCGTGGGCGTCCGGGGCGAAATTAACAAATCCTCGGTCCCCCGGGAGCGGCGAGAGCGGGCTACATAATACGCAAGGTGCCGGGGTCGTGATGGAGCCGGCGAGCAGTCTTCCGTGAGCGAGGCCGATATTGCCGACGCCCGCGGTCCCTTTTCAATGTACCGAGTTCTTGAAGTGTCAAATTCAATAATGGCCGGGGACACGCGTCGTTATCGCTCGCCTCCCCGTCGTCCACCCGATTGCGACTTCGTTAAAACGGAGCGTCTCCTTTATATTTATATTCCATCGTCTAAAAAAGTTTCCGAAATTTAATTTTTAAATAATTTCTGGACCTCGTGCAATTGAGGTTTAATCGTACATTTATATAATTCAATTGAAAGTAAAAAAATGAAAAGAATATATTGACAAAGTTAAAAAATTTCAGAGAAGAATGCTTTTTCACGCGATACGTGTTTTTTTTTAACCCCGTAAAATTATAAATTAAAATTTTTTAATTTTCTCACCCGTCGTCGGTTTTAATTGCCCGCCGATCTGAAAAAGGTCACTTCTGGCCCGCTTTTTAGGTAAAAAAAAAATAAACGCGAAATTGTAAGTATAAACCGTCAGTTCCCACGCCGCAGAAAAAGTCATAGCCACCAACGTCGAGCGAGCAATGGACCATCACCGCTTCCCACGATTGCATCGATTGACCTCCCGCCAAGACGAGTGTCAAGGGTTGCGATCGCTCGTTGAGACAATCGACGCCCGCGCCGCTAAAAATAGCGCCGCGCCAATTAGCGAGGCGCGATCGGACGATCGCGAATGGAATTACGCGGTGACGCCCCGCGCGGCGTCACGTCGCCGATTGCGCCGAGTTACTCCTACACGTAGATAAGGAAAGCGGCGAAGGCGCCGGGGGAAATTCCGTTACCGGGGCAACTGCCTCGCGTGTACATCTCCGCGCCGCGCCGGAGGATCAATCTACATACGGCGAGAGAGGAAGTTTGTTTTTCGCTCGAGAGGACGGGACCTTCGCCGGCGAGGGCGTTTCATCTCCTCGCCCCCGTCTGTCGGCCCAGCCGTTTTCTTCCTGCGTGCGGGGCAAATTCGATTTGCCGCTGTTTTCACTTTTATATCCTCACTGATTTCGCGCGACTGCAGCTTGCCTCGTAAGCTAGTCGAGTATTTTTCGCGAGTCTACTTTTTACTGCTTTTCTGCTCTCTATATCTAGATCAGTGAAGCTCCAGATATTTTAGTAAGTAACTTATTTATTTTTTATTATCAAGTAAATTTTTAAAAAAATTGACGTATTTCATTACCGCTGGGCTTTGCTGAGTAATGTCGAATAGGGAAGTTAAGTGCGGCTGTAATTATTTTGCCCAAATTTTTGTCTTGACGAAAAGTCGTGGCGAAAATTTCGTTTGGCAGGCACACCTTGCGCTGGATCCCTTTTCTCGTCGAGATTCGGATTTCGCGAGTCAGCCCCACCTGTCGCACGCAGCTGAGGGTCGCGACTAGGCCCGCCCGGTAACTCTACGCCTCGTGCGTAGCTGCGCGTAATTAGTTTCCAGGCGTGATGATGGGAGTCGCGTTCCTCGTGAAGATTCGGCGGAAAACGCGCGAGTTTCCCCTTACCCCCGTCGTCGCGAGCTAGGCAATTTTCGGCTCGCGTCCTTTTTTCCGCAACGCCGTGAATTTCCGCTTGCAGAATTGAATTTCCAGCTGTATTGCCAGTGTCGCGCAACCTCTGCTATAGCGGCAGGTTCATCTCCGGTTAATGTCGCGCGCGCCGGAGTGCAGCGAATTTTTTATGCGGCTTAATTCGAAAGCGCCGCGTTTTCATTAATTTCGACTAATTCGCATTGTCCGGCGCTCGCCCGCGCCACTTTTCTGCTCCAATTCAAAACTGCGCTCTCGGCGTAATAACGAGGCAGGTTGTAAATGAACGCGCGAGGATCGAATTTTTTGTTGCATTTGCGAGTGCCAGCGACAATCGCAACGGGGAAAAAGAGCGAAAAATAAAACAGGCGCGAAAAAAACGAGCGGACAAAGTAACGCGCGGAAATTCGACACCGGCCAATTGCGAGCTCGCTTTTCAAGTGCGCGCCCGACCGAAGCGTCAATTTCGATTTAAATTTTAATTGGAGGCGACGCGCGCTTTTTTTTTTACCGCGCGCGACCCTCCCCCCGCACCTTGTGCGCCGATGTTCCTTACGTCGCGGCCTCATTGTTTCCTCCGTCGCGCTCCTTTTTTACCGGGGCGTTTTGGCCAAGTACATTAACCGAGCCCCGGCGTCCTCGATTCCGGGGGACAATGAGTCCTCTCCACGCTTCCCCCCGGGGCTCGCTCGCTTCCATTATTCCTCATTTTTCTCCAGAGGCGCGCCGCGTGTACGGAGATATTATCTCGGCGCGTTTACACACGTACAAAAAAAAGGGGGTGGGACAGTCTCGGCGGCAGCCGGAGGTAATTACGCGGACGCTATCTCGTATCGGGCGAAAGAGGGCCGCGTATTAATTTCACGTTTTAACGTGCACCAGCGACATTTACATGCCGCGACTTGGGCCGCGGCGATGACGACGCTGCTTCCGGCCGGTTGCCCGTATTGCCGCGTGGTTTGAATTATTGGGGACGCAATTGGACTCGGTTCATTAAGGTCTAGCTTTTTGCGCGTGTAAATTTGAATTTTTAATAAAATTGAAATAGAAGACATTAACGTTTGCGGATTAACTGTTCTTTCTTTTTACCGTTTTTTGGAGAGATGTGCAGCTAAGTATCTAACTTTTTTTGCCGTTTATCGTTCATCTAAAACTTTATCTTTACGAGGTATTAAAGTATTCAAAAATATTATACCTAATTTATTTAGGTACATTATTAACATTTGTAAATCATCGAATCGTAATATGAAGACATCTTTTCCGGTGATCCTTATAAGAAAGCATAGAGGGCTCAACAGTTTAGTAGCGCGTTTTTTTAAGATTACACGTGTGCGTGGGTAATACAGCGTGAATCGATTCTAATAAAATTGACGAGCGGTAACGGAATTTTGTTGGCTGGCCGATCGTTAACCAACGGCAGCGGAGTTTTTCAAATGACTCTGCGAGTTATGAACGAAAACACAAGCGATGATCACCTCGTTTATTGGAAAATCGTGATTGCATTTTCTGCTTGTTTGTCGGAAGTAATTTCTCCGTTGTGATCGCCGCTAAAATTCATCTCGAGTTGCACTTCTGTCCGCGCGCGCTTCGAAAAATTCAATGAAAAGTTAAATTACGCCAGCATCATTACACTGCGGAAATTAACGTACTCCACTCTAAAAGATACCATTTCCGTATTATAAATAACCAAGCGATTATGTACCGTAGTTCAATCGGATTAAAAAAAGGCAAAAGTTACAACATCGTTCCAGCGCGAGTGTGGAAATTTTTATCGAATTACGCGCCAGAGGCCGTGTGCGCGCGTGCCGTGGAAAGTGCTCGGCGACAGGGGCTCGCGAGGCCTTCGGGGGATTAGCGTCCGCGTCTCCATTAGAGACGTTGCCACCGCGGCTTATGTAAAGCGCGCGGGCGCGGCCCGCGATCGATCGAGCCCCCGCGCGCGCCGAGGCATCATTGCCGCGCAAATCCGCGCGATATGATACGCTGCGGCCGCGCATCGTCACCCACCCACACCTACGCCTACGCGCCCTGCACACGCGTGGACGACTCTCGCCGCGGAGAAGCCGCGCAACGCCCGCAGCTCCGCTTTTTTGCGCGCGCGAGCGAAATCCGACGAATCTCGCGGTTGACGCAAGGACGATTAGAGGAGCGTTTGCGCGTTGCGCAATTCGCGTAGCGGTGCCCCTTATTTTTTTCCCGCCGCGCAGTACCGCGCGAAGAAATGCCGCGCGGTTAGTGAAACCGATACAGCTTACTTTGCGCCGGGCGCTCGCGCAAAAAGCCGGGAATTCGCCGGCGGCATTCCTGGGGCGCGCGCGCCTACCGGTGGGCAAAAAATCCACGGGGATTGAGCAATGGGCGCGAGGCCCGCGGGGGCGAGTGCAAGAAGTTAATGCTTTTGAGAAAAATCCGCCGCGTCGTTATCGCGCGCGACGCGACTCCTCGCAATCGTGCAATTAAAGACGACGAGCCCTCCGCGTCCGCTCGAAAGTGAAGCGACATTAAGAACGTCCATTATGCACCTCGCAAAAAATTTCTACCGGAATATATGTGTATAATAAATGTGTAAAAAGAAAAGTTCTTTTTACGAACGTGCGTGTGTAAGTAGCCCACTTTAGATCCAAGCCCGCTGGCGTGAGTGCGCGCACACTTTACCACGTTAAATTTTTAAGGTATAAAACCCCCATTTAAAATAATCGCGCTCGTATATCGTTCTCAGCGTGAGGCTGCAAAAAAAAAAACGCGGCGGACTAGTATCAAGCTCGCGTTAAATTTGTCAACGATGTGCATGCCATGCCAGGTTGGAGCGAGGGGGACACCGCTGTTGCGCGACAATGGGTACCACTCGCTAATGGGTACGGAGTGAAAAAAAATGAGCGCTTCCAAGCGAGTATCGCAGCGTCACATCCGGCCGTGCGCGCAGGAAAAATTGAGCTTTCCGTCGCTTCGGGAGATCCCGTGGCTCCGATATACCGCCGGCGAATCCGCGGCTCGCTATATGAGGCGGCAGATAAGCGCGCAGATTGCCTCGGCACCGTCGGTGGTTTTGATTGTCCATCGAGCTTGCGCTCTTTTCTAACGTCTAATGTTGAAATTAAATATTTCGAAATAGTAATAAAAAGAAATTTTAACTATACAAAATTTTAACTATGCAAAATCATAATTTAATTTTGATTTTAATTCTCGAGAAAACAAGGATGATTATCTCGACGATATTTCATTGGCGATTGGACGCTAGTTGCTATATTAAATTATATAGGTCGTTAAAATTAATATAAACGAAAGTTCCGAGCGATCAGGATGATTTAGCACGGGGCAATTATAAATTGCTCGCGAGCAAAAGAAAAAGCCGCGACCGGGCGCAACGAGCGACTGGAAAATTGAAAAATCGGAATAAGCCACTTAGGCCTTCTTTTTTCCGGTGCGCCTACTCGTGTACAGTGCGAGTGCGCTCGGCGATGTACGAGCGGGCGTAGTTGTTAACGTATTATCGATCGTGATTAATGTCTCTATTGTAGTCGGCGGTACACGATCGAGATGCATTGAAGCTCTGTTTGTTTTTAATTAGGCCTAGAGAGCCCGAAGAAGAGATTACGGGCTGGCGCGCGCGCGAGGCACGGGCAAAAGTCGAGAGCCGAGAATTTGATGGATCACAAAGGAGAAACAGAGAGAGCGAGGCGCAGGATGATTCGCGCCGATGAGACGGCGCTTTTTTTCCTGACTTGTACACGGACCCTCTGCCCCCACCCTCCGCTCTCCACTTTAATAAGCTTGTTGCGCGATCTCTCTCTCTTTCTCTCTCTGTCCGCCTATCCTTCTCTCCTACTCGGTCCGAAATAACGATAATCATCGCGCGGGTTATATCGAAGGAGAGAAACGGAGAGAGAGAAGGATACAATGCCTTCTCGTTAGATCGCGCCTACTACCGGAGCAAAGGCGCACGGTCCGGTGCGCGCCTCGTTATAAATCGAGTTCCCTCGAGCGCGGCGAATCGCTCCAAGATGCTCGAGCGAAAAGCGCGTCGATTCTAAAAATGCTAATCAATTTTTTTTTATCCGCCCACTTCGGGCTAATAACGGTTCATCATCGAGCTCGTGCACCGCGTATATGGATCGGTCGCGCGGAAAACTCGCGAAAACGCGGAGTGCCATCTATACGCTTCGCTCGGGGAGATATTAAGTGACTTTCGATCTGTGCAAGAAGCGCTGGAAAATCCGCTACTAAAAGGCGAGCCGACAGCGCGCCTCGGAAATTCTCCGAGGGGCAGGTATCCGGAATTTATGGAAGAGCCGCGCCGAGGTCGTTAATTAGGCGGTAATCGAGCGAGTCGTCGCCGAGAGGGGAGGCGGGCAAAAAGCCCGGCGTATAGGCGCGTCGAGCGCGCGAACTCGAGCAAAACGCGGCATCATCGGGGCCATCGTCCCCTCCCGTCGTTTCCCGGATTCGAGCGTTACCCCGCCAGCGCCCGGCGCTCGAAAAATCGCGCGTCGGTAAATCGATCGGCCGTAACGTCGGAGTCCCGGAATGCCGTCGCGAAATTCCGCGAGAATGGCTCCGCCGATGGCGTTAGGTGCGTCGAGGATCTGGAGTAACTGCTGTTACGATGAGCTGCGAAACGGTTTCGAGGACTGCAAGGTGATTAGACGGATTTATTTAAAGTCTATTTACGTTCCATCCTAATTTGCGATGAGAATCAACAATTTCAATAAATCTTCTGCATGTAATTAATATTCCTGCACCACACAGTTATATTTGAGAATCAACAATTTCGATTGCGATTTCTCTTAAAACAAACTCTAAGAAACAAAAGTAACGATTAGCAAACGAATATTTGTTAACAACGACATAACAACGACAAGAAGCACCTCTTATTAGTCTCGTAAGGAGCTCATACTAGCCGAGGCATCGCTAATTAACGACGCGCGATGCGTGCAAAAACGGTCCGGCAGCGAAGACACAAACGGGAAAAAAGCAAGCTCGACGATTAGCCGTCGAAATCCGCGGCGCGCTCGGCATCGACCGGCGCACTTGCGCAATTAGACAAATTAATACGCTCGGTCCGGTTTGTTTGCTCGCGCCGCCGTTACGTAAAGCCAGCTGGAAGCTCTGCGGCAAATTAATTTACATCGTCAGCGCGCGGTTTCGCCGAGCCCCGCAGGAAGACTCGTCCACCGGGCGAATGACGACGGCGGTAATCGCAAATTGGATTATAATTCGTCGCAGATAAGTCACGCCTGTCGGCCGGCGGTAATGACCAGCGTGAAGGATGGCTGTCGGCCGCGTTTTCCCCGATCCCCGCGAGGGGCCGATCGTCGCGCGGGAAAAGTCACCGTCGCGCGGGAGCAACGCACCGCGGGGGTGACCTTGCGCGAGCAGCGGCCAGATGAAAAGGTCGGGAGGTTTCCGCGGCGGACCGCGCACGGCTTTTTTGCAAAGCCGCGCCGCGGGCCGTTACCGCCGTAGGTTCGCCGAGCGCGCGCGGCATGACGCGCCGCGATTCCCCCTTTTTATCCCGCGGCCGCTCAGGTGCGCGCGGGGCTTCTTGCGCGACCCCGGAATGCGGCGACATACGCATTCCCCGACACGCGCGTCTAGCGGTTTTGGCTGGCTTTTTTTTCCAGGCAGAACGATAAAGCAACTGTCCTCGCGAGAAATCGAACTTAATTGTGTTTTCTTTCGTTTTTTTTTGACGGGATTTATTAGATTTTCGTTTTTAGAGCGACGGTAATGACAAGATGTTTCTAGGCAGTAGTCTAGGTGTTTTCTACTTTATGATGACGGTGAGGTATCTAATTCATGTTTGGAGTGTAGTATGGATATATTGATAAGTCAATCATCTCAGGATGAAGCTGACCCCCTGCGGATTAAATTAAAGTCGGTTTGAAAAGGCGACTATTGATGAGTCTACATATTTATGCAAATTTTCTACCATTGTTCTTCCATAAGTTGAGAGTTGACACCTTGTTTACAATTAATTATTAACAAATGCTTCTACTCCACTATAAAAAGAATCGAAGATATAAGAACTATTTGAAATGGAGAAAAAAAATCCATTGACTTTAGAAATTTGACGAAGCTTTAGTCACTCGATATTCTTCAGTTTACAGTAATGGGACAAATACGCCCTTTCATAAAAAAACAAAAATACCTGCAAAATGACGAACAAACAAATCGGCATTGAATTGAAACAACTTCAGCAGTCGATAATATTGGGTTACTTTTCACGGATACAAAATACTAGAAAGCAAACAGCGAAAGAGAAAGAGAGGCGACGTTCGATCGTGCGAGGCGGCGCTCGCGCGCGCGATCGGATTCTTGAATTTCAAACAAACAGAGAAAAAAATCGAAGCGGGGACAAATGAAGCTCCCGGGGGTGATCGGCGCTCTCCTCCTCACTGTGTATTTTGCGCTGTTTTTCGAAAGCTCCCGCCTTCCGTGTCACAAAATACGCCCGTCGCCCCGGCACTTAATGCCTTTAAAGCGATCCTCTTACGCGTCTCGCTCCCCTCCCCCGCCCGTCCCGGCCGCATCTCGCGCGGACAGATTTTGGGTTATGTTTGCGTAGCGCGCGACGCGGGGGCGGAGGGATTAGCCGCTGACGCTTAATCCCGTAGGCAAAGTAACGACGCGCGAGTACAGTATAACGAGGCTGTTTTTACAACTTGCTCACTTGTCGGCTCCCTCCCCGCGTTTGATCCCGCGCGTCGGCCCGTCTCCCCCCGGATTCAAACAGTGCGAGCTTTTTAGAGCCGCGTCTGTGTGTTTTGCTTCTTAAGTCGCTGGCTGTCTAATTGACCGTGCGCTCGGGGTGGCAGTCTCGGTGCAGCCTACGCATGATACCACGCAACTTCGCCGATGCTGTGTACAACATCGAATTAGTAGAGCTTGATGTGTCATTCGACGTTTGACTTGCTCTAAAAAATACTATTGAGCTGATTCTATGGAGTTCCCCGATCAAAAGGTTTGGAAAGGTTTGATACGAAAAGTATAGAAGTAACTATCTTTCTACGTTTTTTCTAACGAAAATCTCATTAATTCAAAGACGTTTGCGCACTTATTACTGAAAAATAATGAATTTTCATTTCTTTACAATGATGAGTGAACGATTGCTTCAATATTCGCAAGATTCTTTTTCGATGAAATTTAAAGAGAGTGAATGAGATACGTGTTTTATGCACAATTAATGAATGTATCTTTTTATACGTGCTTGACTTTTATAAAAAGAAAAAAAAAACACTATAACGCAAGAATCTCCCACTTACATTTTTAGTATCAGACTTAGTTAATTTTATTTGGAAGTTTGTGAATATTTGCAAGTTGTTAGTTTCAGAAACGTGGGAAATTAATAAAAGCACAAGTTCAGTAAAGTAATGCAGAGCTTTCGCAGATACCAGAATAGTAATTTAATCGAGCGTTTCATTGATATAATTTATGCAAGGCATATCGCGCCGGTCGATAAATTGGTCGGCAAACGCAAGCGAGAAGGAGCACGGGGGAAAAGCTGCGAGTAGCCGCGAAACCTCGCCGTGTGCGCGCGAGTACGCGGATCCCCGCGCGTGTGTTCAGCGCGGAGCGCCTTTTAAAAGGCGGTAAATCACGCTCGGCCGCTTTTGCTCTTTTTCTTTTCCACGGTGCCTTTTGGCTTTAGGTATCGGCCACACCGGGCTGCCGGCGATCCCGGCGCGCCTCTCGTATTCGTTTCGCTGATTGTGCTATACATAAAATTACGATAAATAATTCCGGCGCGCGCACGCGCGGCGCGATACGGGGGTCCCCGCGGGCGCTCGATTGTCCCTGCGCTCGCCGCGATCCGCTCGCTAATGATTCGCGGGGCTTTGTGGGTGGCGCGTCCGGTGTAACGCCTTCTGGCACTGATTTATCTGCGGTTTGTCACCGTTACCTCGCTCCTTGGCCGGGAATTCACTTCGCCGGCGCTCGTGGTCCATCCGTGGGCTTTATCCCGCGCTTCCTTTTCTTCGCCGCTCCCCACGCGATTATTGAGGGTTGCGAATTTAAAAGGTTTACCTCGCGTTTCGTTTTTAAGTTTCCATTGCTGTGAAGGAGAAATTATACTTAGGGAGTACTTCTAATACTTACTTTACACTCGCTCCCTTAAAAGAGCGAGAAACTAATTCTTTACGCCCTCAAAATAGGCCCGAATAGTTACATTTTCCGCTTCTTGTAAGAAGTATATTATAAATTTAAAATAAAATCGTAAAAGTTTTAATTTCTGTTATAAAATCGAAAAATGACCTACCAAATATCCATATTAATAGTTACTGTAGATTTAAATATACAAGCTGGCCATCAATTTGCGAAGTGAAGTAGCATTAGTATATATGAACCTAACCCACCTGAAACTGAAAAAATATTTTTGTAATAATTTCTTGTTCTCTCACATAAAAACTGTGAGTTTTTATGATTAATACATCTCAATGCGCTCAACACAGAAGTCCAAAGTCAATAAGTTCGTAAAAAATTCATTAACCAAGAGCGTATCCATCAGTGCCACCTGAATTCCCGAAAATTACAAAGTACCCGTCGGAGGCCGTAAACGGCGTCGCTTTATATCCCCCGCAGCAATAATTCGGCCGAGGCACGCAATCGGCAGCGCGGTCCATTCAAGCGTCACCCGCGCGACGCTCCTACCTTTTTTTCTCCTCTCTCCCCCACAATGGCCGCACACACGCGCTCAATCAATTTCCCATCGCGAGTCGAGCGGCTCCCCCACTCCCCCCTTTTCACCGTTCGCGCGGAGGTGAAAAATTCGTGCGGCCGGTAATGAGGTGCACGGGGCAACAAAAGCGCGCCGCCGCCGCTGTCATTTGTTCTCGGGTCCTCGGTCATTTGTCTGCGAGGGCCGCGGCAGCGGCTTCGGCAGCAGCCGCGGCCTTTTGTTGCGGGCGTCAAAACAGCCCGGCGAGAGCGAGAGAAACGCGCAGGGCCCCGGACTGAAGACGGGCCGCCGGACGCTCTATATCTCTCCAGCTCGATTATCGACGCATCATTTATTTTAGCGCGCGATATACACCGAGTCGCGGAGCGGCTAATTGTTTTCTGAATTGCCTCGACGCCGTGGAGATTAATTCCGGCTGTAGGTGTTGGCCCGCGTTGAGGAAAGTAGATGGGCGGCGGTGCTGATTGATGGTCCGCCGACGCCGCGGCTGGATGAAAAATGCTAATGCCACGGGTGGAATTAGCTAAGTGTATCAATGATGGGCTTAATGACTGAGGTGTTATAATACATCCAGGTAAGGTTCTACTGTTATTTTACATGCTGCTTGACTTTATTTCCAAATAAAGAGTTATTTGAGATTTATTACGCGGAGACAGACAATTTTGCCATAAAAACTATTATACTATGCTAAAAAATCGTAATCTTGGGATGGTTTTCTATTTTGAAATCTACTGCGCAAAATCTTGCATTGCACGCGTCAAATCGAAAAATATGGTTCGAAGCGGCGAGTGCATTTGTATCGAAACGTCCTATTACAGCGAACTTGCAAATTTTAGATTTTTCTACCAATATTATCTTAACAATCACAGTCCAAGTGCGCATAACTTGAAGCTAAATTGAAGTTACCGAATTATTTAGCAGCGAATGAACAATCGATCAGCTCAAAAATAACGACTAACAACGGTAAACGTTAAAAAGAATTTGCGGTATGAATAATCGATCGTCCGCCAATTCGGCGTGTGCAGCCTTCGCACAGAAGCGGTCCGACCGCTGCAAGATAAACGACGGCGGTATTAATCGTCGCGACGCGAAGGGAAGAGAGAAGCCGGGGAGGCGGAGGACGGTAGTGCGCGAAAGAAGTGCCCCGGCGATGGTTCGGCTAATTTATGCCGCGCCGTTGCGAATCGAATGCTCGCGCGCGCGATAAAAGGCGAGGCGGCCCGCTGCAGCCGAGGGAGGAGAGAGAGAGAGATAAAGATTTACGATCGGCGGGCCTCGCGTATTATGCTTTCGCGCGCCGCCTTGACGGCCGATATCGCGGACATCATCATCGCCGCGCGATGCTTTAAGCACTTAATTTATCGCTTTTTAATGATTACCTCGCGCGGGGCCCGGCCTGGCGCGCCATTTGTCTCGGCCGCGCGCGCGCGAGCGATCTCTAATCATCGGTGTTAAAATGATCGATACGGACGACGGTCGGATTGTTCCGAGCCGCGGCGCTGAGTACATTTAAACAAAATCATCGATCGACGCGACAATGGTATGCGCGAGGAATCCGGGACCCGGACGCGGCCAATTGACACTCGAGGCCTCGCAGCTGTATCGCGGCCGAGTTAATCTTCGGGGAGCACCTCGGTCTCATTATACTTTATAATACGCGCGCCCGATGCCGCCTATATTGATTGGACACGTCGGGCTTGCCTTTTTACCTCGAGTACGTTTGAAACGATTAGGAAAAAGCAAGGTACGAGTGACGTTAGATCTTTTAAACTTCGACTTTCTAGGTTACATGATAATTTACTAATGATATTAGTATTGATAGTTTGCATTGTTATTTACTTTAACAAAGCCAATTTTCATTGAAATGGACATTTGGCAAAAATATAGTAAACGCGAAATAAAATTTATGCACGTCTATACTCTGGGTAATTTATTTCCTTTCTTCAGTGAATTACGTAAGATAAGAATTTAAAATGCGGAACGAACTGCCGTTCTATAGTTATTTAATATTTTTTTTTCAACAAAAGAGATTATTTCAGGGCAAATATATTTTGTACGTAGAAAAAAAATCGTGTTAATACTATCTCGGGCAAGTAGTTAATGAAAAAAAAAATAATAAAAAAGGGGTTACATTTACTCGGTATAAACGAGGCTTAATACCCGGTTGTCTATCATTCTAAGTCACTCTAATAAAACGATTAATTTCACAAAAGTGCTGCGTGAACAAACAAAAAGTCAAGATTATCCTAAGAAAAGGTGTCTATGTCTGGCTCGGAGCCCATCGCTCGAAAGTGCTGCGTCGATCGATGAAACGATACGCTCGGGATAAAAACTTTAAACGATCGGCGAAGTGGTCGTCGGGATGAGGGAAGATCGGGGCCCCTGGTGGGTAAAAGAAAAACAAAAGAAAAGCCGTGAGTAGGCGCCGCGACCGAGGAATTCAGGTTTTTTCCTACGGCTGTTTTCGTGCTGCTCGCGCGCCATTATTTGCGCCTGTCACGCAAGAGCGCGGCGTTTAATCGCCCGAGATGACTCTATCAAAGTGATTGATCGAAAATTCGGTGTAATTAATTAACTTGCTCTTTTCGAGCGCCTGCATCGCTCGCGCGGTGGCAAACAATTTTTTCGCCGCCTCGGCGCACGAAGACACGGCTACTGCGGTATTATTTGCAACGTGACGTACTTCAAAAGTGCCGTGATTGATTTAGTCATAAAATAGCGCATCAGGAGGAAAATCTTGAAAATTGAGTTAGTATTTTAATCTTCAAGATTTTCCTTGAAAAAATTTCTTTTATAAAACAGGTATAAATAAAGTGCCTACTAGATGGAATTTGTTTAGCTTCACTTCCTGAAGTAAAGTTAGAAATAGTTTTTTTATAAAAAAAGGGAAATTCAATCGATACGAGTGAAGTGAAAAAGGGAAATCCAATTGATACAAGTGGAAATTGAGCCAATCGAGTTAACTGATCACATTCCTTATTACGAAAATAAAGTTCCACTCTAGTCGACTTAGCGCTTTCAAATAATCCTACAAATAAATTAACAACTCCTAAATTAAGAGATTTTTAAAATTTAAAAAAAATCCACGTGTATCCTTAAACTCCGCAAACTATACAAAATATCGATAGCCCTCGAGTACAACACATGTTAAATACCCCCAGAAATTCAATATCTCATAACACTCGGTTATTTTTGTTGGAGCAGCCTTAAGGAGCGGGCAGAGTTACCCGCGTGGACGCTGCCCGGACGGTATCCCCATAACTCGAGGGTCCGAGTTTTTCCGTCGTCCAAGAAAAACAAGAGGCGAAGAGGCGCGCACTCGAGGCGCGTCGGCGAATCGAGCGACACTTGTCGCGGCCGGCCAACTCCCCGCGGGGCGACGCCGAGTGTATACACAGGGAATCGTCGCGGCTGGAGTGCCGAGCGCCAGACGGCTGTTGGGGGCGCGATACGAATCGCCTTTTGTCTCCGAGCCGGCACAAAGCCCGCCGATAACCGACCTTCGCTATTATTCCTCCATATCCCTTGCAGATACAACTGCGTCCAATGTGCGCGCGGCGGAAAATTCACCCGCTGGAATCCGTCGAAAAAAATTTGCACAAAACTCGCACTGTTATCTCAGCGGCAAGGCAAATGCATGCCGCGGACGCCGAAGGCAAGGAAAACAGGGCGCGGAAAAAAGAGTCGGCGAAAACAAAGTTCGCGCTCGCTTTAAAAGCCCCCCTCTCCCGTCGAAATCTATTTCCATCGGACAGATGTAACTTTGCGCTCCCGCGACTCGCGCATCGATCATCGAGCGCCGCGTACACACCCTCTGTACTCCCGGGCTCCCCGCTTTCGCTCTCCCTTTCTCTCTCTCTTCAATCTGCAGTCAATTGTTTCCAGCTAAACTGTTTGCCTTTCAGTCGGCAGCCTTTTGCCGTCGCTGTTTGCTCCGCGAGGCGCGCGATCGCCGAAAAAGATCGAGTTCTGCGCGCGCGGGAGCTCTTCCATACCCGTCTCTTTGACTCCTCTCTCTCTCGCTCGCTCCCTGCGCTGTTTGGCCACTCGCTCTTTTGATTTTTCGAAACTTTATACGCCCCCGCTCGCGCCGTTTCGTTTGACGACGTTTCACTTTTGTCGACGCTGATTGCCTCTCGTTTTTTAGCGCGCGCGAGTTGCATCCATCGCCCGCTTTGAGCGGGCAGCATCCAGAAATTCCTCTGCAGTGACCCGTGCTCGCGATGAGTCTTCACGGTCAGCGTGAAGATTCGAAAGCGACGGCCTCTGCGTGTAATGCGGAGCCCGTCCTCGTTAGCGGCGGGGAATTACATTTCGGATGGGCGTCCCGGAGGCAAGTGTGATACAGTAATTCACCGCGTCAAGAGCGACGGGGGAACGGCGTGCCGGCGTTTACGGGCCGAGCGAGGAAGTATGACTGGGCACAACGTCGGCGGATTCGTCTCGAAGATCGTCTCAATAAGGCTATAATTTACAAAAGGCTCGAAAACTCGTCGGCTGGCGCCCGTGAAGCCGTGGGTTTGGAAAAGAAAAAAAAAACGAACGAGATGATCCCCGAAGCGCCTCGTCCACACCTTGCAAGTCAACGGCTGGAGGCGCGCACTCGATGCGCCCCCGCTGCGAGGGATCGATCGATACATCGTCCGCCGAACGAGAGCGCAACAATGCGCCGAGGAGCGGTAAAAAAACGGAGGAACTGTGAGGCAGAAGAGGAGGTGCGCGTGCAGAGGAATGAAAATTCTATCAGCGGCCCCGTGCGACACGCTAAAATTAAGACGATATAGGGGCTCGCGCGGCTTTTCAATTTGAAAACAATTAATCAAGGCGCGCGCGGACGTTGCCGGTAACGGCTTAATTATAAAACAATCACACGCCGAGCGCAAGTAAAATAGCCGATCGACGCCGCTATGTGCTAAATCATGCTCGGCTCGTTTGTTATATCCCCGCGAAGGCCCTGAGCGGTGTACATATATATGCGCGTCCGCTCCTCGCCAGCGGGACTGCGAGCCGCGGCGTAGGTGGACGATCATTTTTTTTTTTTTAACGAGTCGACCACTCTTATCGCGGCCCCTTGCGCGCGGGAAAAACCCGTTGCGGCGCATCCCGATCGATACGCCGCTCGAGAAACGATTGGGCGAGCGCGCGGACTTTGTAATTGTGCGGGGATTAGCCGCGGCGGACAGGATATCGCTGTCAAATTAAAGGCCGCTGCCGCGCCGAGTCGAGCGAAAAACGCGCCGAACCCGAAAAAAAAGGCGGTATCCGGCGCGGCTGAGCGACGTGTGTATTATCCGGGCCGCTTTCTAGGTGGACAGCGCCGCTCCTCGTAATCCGCGTCAGCGATCGATACGCGAGTTTCAAAATATATTCCCGTTCTCTTTTATCCCGGCGGTTTCTACATCGCCGTGCGAGTCGAGAAGTCCGACCGCGTATAAGCTTGGCACAAAGGCACCGATCGGACCTCCGCGAGCGGGCCCTGACTTCGCGCACGTCGAGCGGAAAATTTTGAGAAGCGCTACGTGCACCTCTTTTTTCGGAGCTCTCGGTGAAAAATCAACCGCGGGCGCGGGCGACGGACGAAAAAGGGAGGAAAAAGGAGTAGGAAATTAAAAGCCCGGCGCGCATTTATTTTGAGCGCTCGTCGTCCCGATAAAAACGGGCCGGAGCGATGCGCGCATTATGCGCCGACAAAAAACCGCCGGCTCGCCGATGACGAGAAAGAAGGGAGGGGAAAAAAACCCGAGCGCAGGAGGAACGCGCCGCGAGCGAGAGGTAAAAATTGATACGACGAGCGAAGGGGGGAAAAAAAGGAGCACGAAGATGTACACTCTGCGGAGCTTTTAAGCCGCGCGTGCGCGGGTTGGCTCGAGTGTGCGTCGGCGTCGACCTCGAGGGCCTTCCCCGCGCCGCGGTATCACGGCGATCTCGTATTATGGGTGTCCGCTCGCTGTCCTACCTGCGGGACTCGCCGCCGAGAAACTCGAGCGAGAGAGGCTCCCATTCATGCTTGAGGGACTCGCTCGTTTCGGGCCGCAGCGGCGACCGCCTCGCGGTCGGATCGCCGCCCGGCCTAATTAAGCGTGAAACGAGCGGGCGCGCGAGGGGTAGCGGACCGCCGACACCCGATACACCCCCTGCGCGCGTCCGATTTGGAGAGCGCGCGCGCGCGCCGTCGCAGGTAGTGCCCGATCGGCGCGCGGTAACCGGATACGCGCCGCGAGCGGAGCCCGTGGACCGGCCTCAGGGAACGGAGGTACTGTATACTGTGTCGCAGGTGCGGGCTTCTCTTGTAGCCATCGTTTTTTCGCTCTTTCTCCGGTGCCTCCGAAATTTCCTACCGTGCGCGCCGCGGCGAGAGCAGCGACGGCTATTGTATACACTCGAGGCGAGGATTCAAGTATCAATTATGCGCTTCCTTTTCGTTATTGGAATGTTATTCAAATACTGATGTAAGTGTGCTCGTCACGATAATGAGTTGGATTGCGCGAACAAAAGGAAGTCGTTGCATAATCGAGTGGAGGCTATTTCTGAACGTGCCGGCATCGTTTCTAATAACCTGCTTCAGTGTTTATTTTTAAAACCCCATGCATGCAACGACACTTGCATCAAACATTATCAAACATGATGTATAAGCATTGCTAATAGTATAAATTATTTTTAGACAAGAATATGTTAATGAGTAATTGCGATGATATTCATAATTAAATCTGGAGCATCGTTTATCTATTCATCTAACTATCCATCTATCTATCCAGTGAAAACTTTTTTCAAAATTTCCAAGCTCTTATGTATAGTATATATATTTATGCTTCCATTCCACTGACGTTTCACTCTTCTCTCTTCTTTCGCACAAGAGAAAAATAAAGAGAAGTATGCGCGATGAAATCGAGGAGCGCAAAATCCCCTGGTTTGAATTCTCGTGTATCGACCGTACAGCGGAGCGCGGCTTCGATCGCGGAGCGCGTCGGTGCATTACGGGCCTCCTCTCCATCCCCGCGAGGTGTTCTCGCGAGTCTGCTTTCGGCGCACCCCGAGCAATCTTTCACGGTGCCCGCACTCCATTGAGGCGCGCGCACATACGCGTTCGGCCACAATGAAGCTGCGCGACGCACAATCAGGCGGTCGCGCGCAAAAAAAGGACCGAGCGCGCGCCGATTGAGACGTCGGGCCCCGCTCGGCGATCAGTCAGGGGCCCGCGCGCGGCCTGCGCATTAGTGCACGGGAGCCGCGGCTCTCGCTCCTTTCTCGGCCGCGGCCTTTCAGCGCGCAGAAACGCCGAAGCCTAATGAGCCGCGATTATGTGCCCCGGTCTTAACGAGCTGCCCGAGCCGCTGCGGGGTCGGCGAATCCGCGCGGGGCACAAGGCGTAGCTCTTCGAGGCGACGCGTACAGCCGAGGAATCGCCGCGCGAGTTAATTCCTTAACATACAACTGCTAAACGCACGGCGCGCGGCTAATTAAAGAAACGCTTAGGCGGCTTTTTCAAATCGAACTAACAGAACAGGTGAGCTGTTACCTAATTTTCGGGGCACCGAGGCATTTGTCAAACTCGCCTAATGCCCCTTCATCAGGCCTTTTTTCCCGGCGCGCTTACTGATGGCCCGTGAAATCGTCTAATTAAGAGTGCGCGGGCATTCGCCGCGCTCGCGCTTCCTCCAGATAAATAAGTCCCTCGCGCCGCGCCGCGGCGTCGGGAGCGGCGTAACCGCTCGTGTCAGTGGCACGCACGCGAGAAGAGGAAGTGAAAGGACGGCGCGGCCCCGCGGAGAAAGGCCGCGGCGAGATGCGGACCCCCGGGGCGACGGCGCGAAAACAGCCCCCGCCCACGCGCTCCCGATCGGCGGAAACACAAAGCCGCCGCGGAGGAAACGAGCGCCGACAGCTGCGCCCGGCCCGGAGCGACACGCCAATCGACCATTTGTACGTAGACTCTTTTTCTCTCGCTCGCGCGGCCACCCGCCGCGAGCTGACTGGCGCTAATGCGACTAATTATCGGAAAATTGACGGGATCGAGCGCATCGTTTGTTTTCTCCCACCCCTGGCTCCCTCACCTTGCGACTGACTTTTCCTCGTTCGATCGCGCGCCGCGGGATTAATAGTGGAGGCCGGTCGATCAATCAAGGAGAGACGCGACGCGCGCAAATCTCGGCGATTTGTAAGTCAATTAAGGAGATATCAGGAGCGAGATCGAGACGGCGCGCATTGTAATGACTGCCGGCCGGGGAATTTCGCAATAATCAACAGGCCGGCGAGGGAGGGAGGAGGTGAGAAAAAGGCGGCGGGACGAGTGGCATCAGTGACAAGCCATAAATCACGCGGCGATGCTCCTTGACAAATTCGTACAAAAAATCGATCTTCTCACAGAGGCCTCGAAGGGGGAGGGGAAGTTAACGCCCGGGCCCACGCGCGCGATACATCGTCCCGAGCGAGCCTCGAAATTCGGAATCATTAGAAAGTCGAGGAGCGGAGGCGCAATCTATCAAGCCGGCGGATCTCCAGGTTATTGTGCGACGCGCAGAGGCAGGTGTCATGGCTCGCAGCCTAATGACGCTCCGCCCGACCGCGCGCGCGCCCAGCCCGAGGAGAAATTCATCATCCGCGCGCGAGGCAGGGGCACCCGCTTTTGTCTTCGGAGGTGATAAGTTTTTCCCGCCCTCGGGAATCTACCGACGATTGCCCGGGATAAAAATCCGCTTGATGGGATTGCTTGTTTATTCTCGAGCGCGTAATTAACGGAACGATTATTGCTGAGCTTTCAACGCCGTTGTTTAATCGAATTAATCTGGAGAAAGGAACACTTTTATTCTAGTTGTTTAGTTAAACGATTGTAAAAGATTTGTTTCGTTTTCAGCCAAGATTTTTTAAGTGTTATATAGTTGAACTTAACGGTTCATTATTTCGAATGTTCGAATACTTCGCGTATAGAAATTTTTTTCCTGGAGTATCGGATATTTTAAATGAGAAGCGAGTATGCAATATTTTCTCACATCGCATTATAACAAATTTCATGCAGTGAGTCTGCAAATTATTTTAAAATTGCAATAAAATTTACAATTATTTTTCAAGATTAATAATTACTTTTGATAAAAAATGATCTCCGAGTTTATTTCTGTAGAGCTAAAATTTATCGCGCAATATTTTGACTCTCAGCAGTGAATTAACGAAATTCCTCCACCATCCAAGCGTTCCTCCCATCGCGGCTCCGATCGATCGAAACTTCGCGAGACCGCGATATCGCCGCCTCCTCTTCGCGGGGCTTATCGCCTCGCCCGTAACGCGGAATAAAGAAAAAGTTCACCGAAGGAGCCACCCCTTCGCGCGGTACCTCCAGCCGCCTCTCGGTGTTTTCCTTTCCCCCCTCGGATCCACTCGAGGTTATCAGATTTTCATAAAGTCGCCGACTGCGTACGTATGTTTTCCGCGCGCCCGGCCAAGTTTTTCACTTTCATTGTCTTCGATTCGCCCTCGTCCACGGCGCGCGCCAAGGGAGCTCGGAGAAGAAAAAAGCTTTCTCCCAAGAAAAATACGACGATAACCGTAATTTCCCCGCTCGAGGGAGCCATTGTTCTTTTGTCCGCTGATAAGTTTGCTCTCGCGACGCAAATATTTTATTCGCGCCTCCCTCGTCCCAGCGACGAGGTATTTATTTATCCAGACTCCTCTGAAAAGAGAACCGCAGCGAAATTGGAAGGTTTTACGAGATTGATGAGCTCCGTAGCCGACGAGCGGAGGCGATATCGATCTCACACACCGGAGATCCCTGCGCGGCGATCCCCGGAATCGTAGAAGAGAAAAAGAAACCGAACTCGCGCTTTGAAATCGAGATACCCCTCGGGTATAACCGTTGGTTTCCCCGAAAAGCCGCGGCGCAACTCCTTTGCGCCCGGCGTGTGCAGGGAGGCGGTCTAGGAGCAGCGAATCCGCCAAAAGGCGAGCGCCGCTCTCAAGTATCGACCCGGGGTGCTCTCTCGTCGGCGCGGCGCACACGCAGAAGCGAAATAATCGCGCGGACCCGCTGCCGCGGAAAGGCGGCAGTCCGCCACGGCGTAAACGTACACGTATACTGCAGGGAGGAAGATCGCCCCGGGCGCGTACCGGGCATATTGAATAACTCGCTCGCTGGACCGCGAAAATATACTGCGCGGGTACAGCACGAAAAGGGAGCCTCCGCCGCCTCCTCGGGCGGTGACTGTCGCCGAGAGAGGCGAGCACCGCGCGTTTTCTCTTCCTCTTTTTTGCTCGCCCGCGCGAAATGATTAGCTTGCGTCGGCTACGTACTGCTCCTGCGGGAATAGCCGGCTACTTTTTTGTCGCCGAGCTTTGCATTTTCTCCTATTGCGCGGAAATATGACGGCGGAGGTGGGACGCGCGCTGCACGGGGCAAAAATGTTAACGCGAGAAAAGCGCGGAAGGATCCGCGGGGCTGAGTCGGCGCACGTAGGCTGAGTCGGCGGAAAAATGCGGGCGGAGAAGCGAAAATTGAAAAAGCGACGTGTACCGCGTTGTGGAATTTATATGAAAATTGCTAGCGCTCGCGATTCGTACTTCTTTACACCTAGACGAGTGGATAAGCAATTATGTTAAAAAACAGTCTGCTGACTTTTTTTAATTGAATTTTCATTTGATTGATAACGCACAATTTGTACTCTCGCATGTGAAAATAAAATGAAAAATCAATCTTATCGAGTGAAAAATCGATCTACTTAAAAAAAAATTGAGCCAGTCGGAGCTCTATTGGCTCACTTTTTACTCCACTTGAGTAGTTTTCCGCTCATTCACACTTTGAGCAGTATATAACCGATACTTTTCTTTTTTAAAAGACTTTCTCAATTTTTTTATTATTTTGATCAATGTAATGTGGGATTATTATTAATGTAATGTCCTTAAAATTATATTTTATTACACGTCGCACTGCTACAATATTTTATTTTTATTTATTTTATTTATTAATATTATACGAGCGATACACTTATATTGAATTGTAAAGTAAGATTTTGAAGTTTTAAATGTAGAAAACATTTCTGTATATGATTTATTTGAGAAATATTTTCTGTTGCATGGCAAAAACGGATTAAACATTTTCCTTTTAGTAGCAGGTCTTGTTATGAATCTAATTATCTTCTTACGATCGATATATAAAGTTACTCTTTGCTTGATTTAAGGTAAGTATCCATAACGTCTACTTTTCCTTATGCAATAGCAATATTAATGACTTTAGTACTTAACGCATTAATCATTACTGCTATACCCACAATATCTAGGACACGGGTTTTTATTTGCACGAAATTAAAAAATTTCTCGAACATGATTTCCTATATCTATTGAAATGATTAACTTTTACCACTCTGAATTTTTACTATTATTTAATAATTAAAACCTATTTCATTTTTATGCAAATTAATTCACTTTTATATATACAATTCAAAAGTTAGAATACTTTAATCCTTTAAAATTTTTAAACATATTAAATTTTAATTTTTGGGTACAGTATAGTGAAATGCACTTTCTTACGTCAACTTTATTCCAAAGTAAAGTAAAGATTGTAAATAATTTATAAAAAAGTCTTCGATCTACATTTGCCCAACTGTACAATCTGCCACAATTTCTGCGAAAACTCGAGGGAAAAACGCTCATTGGAACCTCATTACCGAGGCGCTCCAAAACGATTGGTCGGCAGATACGTTTTTCTCGTGGCGTGTTTACCACGCCGTTGATCTTCTTGTAGAACTGCGATTTTTCTACGGGGTTTTCCCCGCAGGTACCTCGTAAATCATGCGGCACTGTTCCTGGGACCTTGGTGGGCCCCGTCGGGTGCAAGAGGACGGGGAATCCCCCGAGCGGCCAGCACCCGCGCCTCACCGATGCGAGTTAATAACGAGGAGGCCCCGGGTGCGTACCTCGAGCGGACAGTAGGCCACCAGTCGTTACCTGCAGCGGAAGACGGGCAGAGCCGCCTCGAGTGGCTCGCGGTGGAGGTTGGGCTCTGGGCCTTTCCCGACGTCACTAGACGTGACTGAGACAGCGTGACGAGGATTACTGGTGGGATGCGCCGAGGACATATAACTGCGAAACTTTCGATGGATGCTTACGGGCCGATGCGAATGAAGTTTGTTTTCCTTGTCTCTGATGAACAGATCGATTATTTCTTCATTCTGTGTTATTTTTTTTTAAAGTGTCAATTGGCTCGATACAGTTGGTGTACAATAACGTTCATTCTGCTTGCGTGAATTGTGGGTAAGTTGCAATTTTTGTAATTAAAATTAGTGATGGTATATTGAAGGCATTATATTATAATTTAACTTTTGTTTCAATTAATATTATCTGAAAGCACAAAAAAGTAAAATTTTGACATAATTACTATTTCCGTTTTCAGAAAAGACGAAATCGTTTGCTGTAATTTCCTGCGTGCCAGTAATATTAAATTTGTGTATTACAATCGAAATAGACCTGCCGTTTTTTCAATGAAAAATTTTGAATACATTTGAAGTTTGTAAATTATATAAATATTTTTAATAAATTTTTATTTTTTAACAATTTAAAGAAAAATCTAAAGATAGCGTTACAAGTCTGTTTAGGAATTAGTTTACTGATACAAATAGAGTTTTCTCTGTTATTTAAAAGTTTCTGTTATATTATTTATTAAAAAACGAAATTTTTCGTCGTTTAGTTTGATCTCTTAAATTCCCGTCGGTACGATCGAACTGCAGGCACGCAGCAATAAATTGACGTTCGTCGAATTACGCATATGAGAGCGAGCTCTTTCAACTGCCGACGCTTCATCGACGGCAAATCCGGGACGTGGGCCGGCGGAAAAATTCGCGGGGAGGGGGCTGCATGTGGAGCGGGGACATTTGCGAAAATACGATTTGAAAGACGTAATTTGAAAACCGACGGTGCGCGGCGGCGGCTGCGACGGAGGCAGCCCATTCGGGACCGGGCGACCCTCCGTCGGACGTCGAAATGAAATTACGCGACCCTCCGCGCGCGACTCGCGTCGGGGTCGGACTTGTGTGTGTATCTCTCTCTCTCCTTCTCTTTCTGTCTATCTCGTCTCCCGCGTGCGTCTCCGCTCTGGTTCGGGGCTCGCACAAAGGCTCGTTTGCCGAGGACAACATGACAATTTGACCGCGAGGGATCTCGACCGCTAATCGTTTTGCGATTAACTTCCATTAAACGCTGCTTAATAAACAATGATGTGCCACGTCCGTCGCGAGGTGGTGTACGCTGGGTCTTCCTTTTTTTCACGGAGCTGTAGGCGCAAGCTCGGAGAGTGGATTCACGAGTAAGTAAACTTTTTTTCAGAAAGATGTCAAGGGCAGAGTCATACTGCAAATCTATGTGGGCTTTTTATTTTGAATTGAATAATGCAAATTCGGTACAAGTTTAAGTTAATAAAAAACAAAATTTAGGTGTAATTTAATTCTTTTCCAAGGAGTGAAAAACAGAATTGCACCAAAACTGCATTTTTTATTGGTAGTGTTCGAAGGAAGACACAGATTTGTAGTCTTGGAAGAAACACATTGAAATTTTTCAGATTTATAACCCCACTGATTTCACTGATCTATTTAGTGAATATTCACTTTTACACAGTGACCTGATCCTCACTAATGGAAATAGTGAATATTTTATACACTGATGAATTTGGCACTGTTACTTGATTTTCGAGAAAATGAATTTTTTTGATTCGTATTTGATAATGTTTGTTTAAGCAGACGAATCTGCATAATATTAATTTTATATTCTTAAATAATAATTTAAAATACCGTTGAATTTATTAACGAAAAATTTTGAAGCACGACAAGCGATGTTTTTTCTCTCTAAATCTGAATTAATGGAATCGCAGAAATTTCACTAATTCAGATTTAGAGAGTTGAACATTACTGCACTGTCGAATTTGCGCAGCGATATTTTTACTTTCTTACTTTTATGATTTGGTTATTTTTAGCTTCTAGACTTGTCAAGAAATTTCCTTCTTAATAAAGAGATGTTCCTCGCTATCAATGGAATCAATGTGGAGCTCATAATTAAATTGAGACAATGGATGAAAAGAGCAGTTCAAGTATTATTCAATTTAAGCTTTAAAACTTAATAGATCGTTCATTGCAGCGTTCATTTGAATGATTGTCAAAAGAATACCGTGGAAGTATTTCGTAAACAAATACAATTTAATGTTATTCACCTTATCAAGGACGTCATTTTATTCATAAATATTTATGCACCTCTCATAAACGCGGGAATTTTGACAATTGGGCTACTATGTTGGACATTTTATTAGCGAATGAGTTCACGAAACCACTACTTTTTATTATTGCGCGTAAAGTTTATCTTATAAACATTATGACTTTTTAAATTAAGTACTAGGACTATTAAAGCATGGTCTTCTAAAACAAATTACGATGCACTGCGTGCCTATACACGTGTTGAGATTGTCGCTAAACATTGACAGGTATATAAGGGGACCTCGTTGGCCAATGTCACCACTCTGTTGAAAAGTGCGCAACACAGTCAGTCGAAGTGAAGAAGAAGGAGATAACTCACCTGTTCTTGGCAGCTGCCGCCCTGTCCCTCTGCCTGCGATTCTTGAACCAGTTGCCGACCTGCGTGGGCGTGAGTCCCGTCGCCGCGGCGAGCTCCCGCTTCTTGCCTGGATTCGGGTAGGGGTCCTGCAGGTACCACTCCCTCAGCAGCGACCTGGTCCTCTCCTTGAAGCAGTGCGTCTTCTGCTCGCCGTCCCATATCGTCCTGGGCAGCGGGTATTTCTTGCGCACGCGGTACTTGTCGACGGGCCCCAGGGGCCGGCCCCTCAGCTTCTCCGCCTCCTGGTAGTGCGCCTCCAGCCACATTGCCTGGAGCTTGCCGTGCGAGTCCTTGGTGAACTTGTTGCGCTCCAGGATGGCGTAGAGCTCCCGGTAGTGGCCCGAGTGGAAGGCGACGATCGCCCGCGCCCGCAGCACCGCCTCGCTCTGGTTCAGCTCCTGGATGTTGGGGTGGGCCACCGGCAGGCTCCACAGGAACCTGGCCAGCCGCTCGATGTCGCCGGACTCCTCCAGGGTCTCGCAGACCGTCGACACCTGGCCGACCGTGAACGAGATCGTCGGCAGGGCGATCAGCGGCGACGGGACGATCGGCCCGCTGCCGGGGCCTGCCGTCACGCCGGGACCCGCGGGTGCCACCGCCGACATATTCGCCGGGCTCCGATATCTCAGTGCTCAGTCACTCGCGCTCCGGGCATCGATCATCGCGCGCTCGATCGCCCCGGTCGCTCCGCGTATGCGCTAACACCAGCACTCGCCGCACGATACGACACTCACCAAAGTCTCTCTCGGCTCTTGCGCTGCACTCGACGCAGTTGATGCCCCCGCGAGTCACGAGTCTCTCATTGTCGCGGCACCCGGACGCGCACTGGGGGGGAGAGGCTACGGGACCGAGTGCGCCGCGCGCCCGGGGATGTCTCGCGCGGAGCCGCTGCTGCTGGTGCTGCTGGTGCTGCTGCTGCCGGCGCTGTTGCCTCGATCGTATCGTATAGCAAACTGGTTTCGCTTACAAGCCGGCATCTCGGAGCCGACCCTACCCAGGCATGATACGTTTGTACGGCTGGCGGCTGACGCCGGTGGAGCGAGGGAGAGGCCCCGAGGCGAGTCGTCTCTCTCGGTCGGAGCAGCTCTCCCACCCGGGGGCCGCGGCGGCGTCGATCGCCTATCCCGTCGGAGGCGGCCGCCCCTCGCGGCAGCCGTCCAATGGCCGACCACGCCCCCCGTGCCTTCGTCGGACGATTGGCCGGATCCGGGCCTGGTTGCCCCTGGCAACCGAGCGCCGGGCGAGCACGTGCCGAGGGCCCGCTCGATTATCCCCACCGGCGGCGGCGGCCTCCCCGCTTTTCCCGCGAGCGCGGGGGAGGACGCGCCGGAGGCTGGAGAAGATGGAGAGGAAACGCGATCTCCTCGCGGGCGAGAGGCCGCGCGCCGCGATCTCCGGGCTCCGCTCGGCTGCTCGCTTTCCGCAATAACTGCGCGAGAGATTGACAGTTTCTTTTTTTGCGAGCCGGGGCTCGATCTCGCAAGCGAGGAGCGAGCTGACAGGTCCCGCAGCCGCCTTTTTCGCACCCGCCGGTCCTGGATCTTCGACGCGCGGACGGAGGAGGCCGCCTGGCAGGACGGGGAGGCCGGGGGGTGTACTCGAGTGAAGATATATACCGTGTGAGCGAAGTCGCTCGATTGTCGGAAGCTGAGTCGGGGTCTACATTACTAAATCAGTTAACAAGATTTTAAATGAAGATGCATTTATTTTATTTTCATTTGTAGAAATTTTAATGTGAATGAAAGAAAATAAGTTTTTTTAGGGTGAACGATACGTCACGGATCAAGAAAAAAATTCACTTAATCCCACGTTCCGTAAGGTTGCGTGGGTGTTGGCGACGACGCCAGACAAAAGTCACATATTTCCCCTTTATCGAGCGCCGCTGCTTAGCTGGATACTCGAGAGATCTTATACTTTCGCTTCGCATTTTTAGAAAATATAAAGAAACACTAAAAGTTTTTTTATTCGTTAACTTATTTACCATAAATTATTATGTTATTTTAATAACATCCTATAAATTTTAGATCGTTTTCTTTTTTTTGACGTATAAGGTATAAAAATTGGTTGTTAACTGTAATATGAAAACAATTTAAAAAAACATTATTTTATTTTCTTGACAAATTGATGAGCAGATAACAGTAATGCGATTAGAAGTTGACATAATCCTTTGCTGCTTAAAGCAACTCAAGGAAACCTTTAAATCATCGACGACAGTAGGTAGTTGTGATGCTACATAGAGTGCATATAGTGCAATGTAATGAAATCCATTGTATCGTAATTATCGCGAGATAAAGATGTAAGAAGTGTAATTTTTCGACATTAATACATTTTTTTAAATATAGCCTTTCAGGCTAAAACCTTCTAAGTAATAAGAATTATAAATAGTGAGTTCATAAAATTTCTTTGAATTTTTCTTTTTCCTTTTTTTCTTTAAAATCACTTCTGCTCATATAAAACTATTGTATAAAACTTTTTGATAGAGTTTAAGTATATATTTTTAATAATCAATTGAATGTTCGATATATTTTCCTGTAATTCCTATCCAGCTGTTGTACGTTTCACTTTATACTCTATATGCTACTCTATGCAAGTACTGCGCATAATTGTTTGACTTATATTAATTTATTATAATTATATATTTATATTTCCTATATTGCATAAAATTAATTTCAGGGATTTTCCATAAAAAAATACTCAGGTACTTGCCATTAACTTGCTCCAGGTTTTTGAACACGGGTCACTCTCTCCAGCAGCAAACATTAAACAACCTGTAAAGTCATATCGCAACTCCGGCCAATTCTGCAAATCTCCTTTAATTATACATATCGCGCCAAACGGCGAAATTGCAGCGGGATTAAGCGAACACATTTTTTTCACTTTTCAATCTTAATGTACGTAAATGTAATCTGTCCGACAATGCGGCCGGGTTGGCGGGATAGATACACGGCACGATTTCATTACCTCGTCGGCCGCACGACAGGCTTCTAATGGACTACTCGAGCCCCTCTTACACTCGATGGCGCGAATAAATCCACCCTCCTGCGCATATTTGATTATTCATACCGCGCCCGCGCTTAATTCTCCACATCGTGAATTCACACTGTAATACTGCATTTTATTACGCTGAAAAATTCATTTCGACGCAGCGGAACGCGCGGCGATTTTATATTTTTCTTTCGACGCGGCTAACGATCCCGGTTTCAGCGAGCGTTTCGCATTTTTATTTATTTTCACAAAGCAAACGCGTGGAAATGTAAAAGGTTAATCTGAATTTTATTTTGCTAAATATTTCTCGAGTAACTGAATCGGTGTTTCACAGTTCAGTGAAGAAAGCGTACTGAGGATCGACTGAGGAAAATTTAACAAGGGGCAGTGTATCCTATTTAACATGAGACGAAGGCGATTTAAATGGATCGCAAATGATTGGCTCATGACTGTATAAGAGGTTGGGAAATCAGATGTAACATCAAGGGGAAGGGGAAGGAGAAAAGCGCGGATATGGGAAGACAATCCCGAGGAGGGAAAGATATAGGCGAATCATATAGTGGAAGGGGGAAACAAGAGAGAGAGAGAGAGAGAGTGAGTGAGTGAGGGAGGGTGGGAGGGTGGATGGGACGGAGGGAGGGAGAGAGAGGGAGGGAGGAAGGGAGGGAATGAAAGATATAAAGTTAGGTAGATGGCCTAGGGAATTCCCGGCGAGGAATCCCCCCCGAAAGGTACGCCGAGGGGGGGAAAAGGGACGAGAAGGGCACAAACGGGTACCAGTAGACCCCCGTGGTGAAGGCCGAGGAGCTTCGAAAATCGAGAGGTGGTAAATACTTATTGGGTCCAATTAGTCACCGACTGGTGGTTTCGTTCTCGGTTCTGGAGAGCCGAAAGCCTGCAGTCCTTGGCCCTCGATGCATGCGAAACTGCCGATCTAGTCTATAATACTCTAACTCGTTCTCCTTGTGTGCATTTTTCTTGTTCCTCAAACCACTGTTTTCTTGTGCATTGTTCTCCGTGGCTTTATAACCGTTTTTTAACACGTTTAATTCTTATTTTAATCACAATGAAAACGGATATGTAAAATAAATTTTATTAATAAATATATTTATTAATATAAGAAAAAGAATGGGGGTTTCCCTTTGTCATTAAATTAATTAAATTACACACGCAACATTATGAAATATATTTAGAAAACAAATGCATTCATAGACCCATTTGGTAAATTAAATTTAATAATTTACAATCTAATTTTTCTTTGAAATATAAAATACACCCTTCAAAAAGAGATGAATAGATAAAATAAAATAGATGAGACAATTGAAAAATGAATTCTGTAATTTCAACTAAAGTATTTTCTTCCAATATCAGGAAAAACGCAAATGTTGATTTGATGGAACGCCCTGAATTTTTTAAATTAAGCCACTAACTAATAAACGCAGCTTGACAACGATGCATAATACAGTATGAACACTTACAAATCTTTATTTTTTAAATTAAATTGATTTTATTTTAAAATTGCAGATAATGCGATATGCCCACATTTTGTGCACGACGAATTCTCATAGATAAAAAAAATAAACGCATAACATTTATACAGATAACACTACAGTCCGTACGTTACCTTCCCCATGTAACATTTATGCGCGCATGTCTGACACCTACGGACGCGTATATCACTCGATCCTTTGATTACGAGGATCGCTCTATCGCGTGAGTCGCTTGTTTGCCGGTGCATCGGGCCACCGCGCAAATTACCGGCGGGCGCGTGTCTTTTATTTCCCGCGGCCGCCCCCGCGCTCATATATGTGTACACACACAGGCCGCTCAATCATTTTCGCTGACGTCGCCTAATGTTTTCCCGCCGGGGGCGCGCCACCAAGGCCCCGGGATTTCCTGCCCGAAAGAGATATAGCGTGCGTTCGGTAATCACGGGCCGAATTGCGTTCCTCGATGGTAACGGTATACACGCGCGGCCAGCCGCGGCTTTCTGCTGCATCACCGCGCGCGCGCGCGAGTTTGCCCACGGCGGATTCCCCGGGGTCGGTTTATCGGCGCATCGCGTTTACGATGTATACCTTCGGCCGCGAGTTACAAAAAGCGGCTGCGATTCGCACGGGCAATGAGCGATCGGTGCTTTTTTTATTCATCGCGGGGTAATCGATTTGGTAATCGAATGATCTGGTGACGACGGCTACGCAGTTGCGTATTGATATACTAGGTTAAATAAGGAATTATGGTTTGTTAAGTCGAATGGGATTCATAAGTAAATAGTATTTTCCCGAAGGTTGAACGAAATTTTCTAAGCGGATCAACGAGTTTTACCAAGTCATCGAGTAATTATTAAACGACTACTCTTTTCAGAAATTTTACGTGGAACGTTGGATAATCCTTCATTCACAAGTTTTTATCTCTCTATCGAATCTCACCTGCTCCTTATCTATACATAACAGGGATAATTTATGCATAAGTTCGTCTAAAATTTATTGAATAATCCACTTATTTTATGTTATTTTATAGGTATGCGAATCATGCGCTTTTCACACCGCTTCGAATTCGAAATGGAAATGCTGGTTTCGAAGTGCACCTTTCACGAAATCCCTCAATGCAATAGATTTTCGAACGCTTACTATAGAAAAGTAAAGAAAAAAATTCTACAAAAGCTATATTACTTTCAAAATGGGTATGTAAGAAACAACTGCAAAAATTTTGCGCTCAGAGTACCCGTCTCATTACTGCTCGCGCTTGCTCCCGCAGTCATCCCGACACACTGCACGTACCACATATAGGTATATATCCCCGCGAACGCGCTCTCAGGCCTCATCGCGCGCGAGCGAAGGGTCGGGCCTAGGGCCGCGCGGCAAAGGGCGAGCCCCGCGCTCCATTGTGCGGGCGCGCGTGCGCCTGCTCATTGGCGAGAGGAGCGAGCGCGGAGACGTATCGCCGCGCCGGATAATCCGCTTTCGGTTGTGTGCAGCGCACGCGGGCCCCGAGCCCATTATATCCCCACAGAGAGGGGGGTCGCTTCGCAGTATGGCGGTTTTTATTATTTAACGGACCCCAACTCGGATCCGCGCGATGGGGAGAAAGAGGCGCGACTGATGGAGCCCGCATGCGAGCCCGACGCGCTATCGTGTCATTTGCGGATAAGCGGGAAACGAAACCTTTTCACCACGCCGCGGACTGCGTGTAGGTACTCTCTGCGAGGCAGCGATTGCGGATCGCTCGGTGCGATGCGTTACGACTTTTTTTTTATCCGATGCAGTGTGTCGGGAGTAGGTTCTTTTGTGAATGCGATGGCGACGACGTGTTTTCGTTTATTCGACTGTGCTTATATATAAGCGAAGGTTGTCTGGTATTTTAATCGAGTTAGGAAATATTTTTAATAAAATTATTAAAATTACTTAAATAAATAAAAGAAAAATGATGGTAGCAGACTATTTTCCTAATCTAATTATTATAATAATCTCAACAAAGTCTTTTTAATTACATGATTTTATTATATTTTAATAAAATTTTTGTAAATTTAAAAATTAAAGAATATTGTATTATTGTGTATGCTTGAAAAATAGACACAATAATACAAATATTTCAAAACATTTTAAGTCGTCAGCAGAGTTCTTCAGTCTATCTGTCTCAATCCAGCTCATCGAATGACAAGGAAAACTTACAATTAAAACAAAAAAAGAAACATCACGGGAGTAGTTTGTCCAGGCGGGATCCCCCCGAAATAGCTAAAACACACCGTACGGTCGCGGCAGATTAAGAATAACCGCGAGAGAAAACAAACGGTCGACTCCGGCGTGAAACGAGGAGTCGCCGAATTTCGTAAAAATAAACGTCCGCGAGCGGCGAATGCACAGGAAGTGGCTAAGTTACAAGTGGCGCCGAGGATGTCTGATCTCCATCCCGCGGGGCGAACGTCTCCAGGTTGCACTCGCCCCCACCCTACTCTCCGCGTGTATTTACACAGGAGCCTCGAGTCGATTCCGGCCGAAATTCGAGGTCGTTCCCTCCTGCGCTATACATACTGCCCGGAGAGAAGAGAGCAGCCGGGAGAATGACGGGACACATCTGCGATGGCGCCAGGGCGATTTGTTTGCTTTCGGGGCCGTCGCGCGGGCGGGAGGTTAATGAGGTCGTTAGAGCCGCGGTTGCGCTGATTTCATATACGGCACCGAGATGCCGCGAGGCCGGATTTTCACGCCCGAGCTTTACTTCCCTGGTGACGAAGGGGTGAAGCGTGCGGGTCGCGCTGTTTACCCTGCTTGTGGTTGGAGTTGGCTCGCGCGAGCGGGAGTGTCACAGGCTGTGATTATTATAATTTGCGGCGAAATTCGTATCGATGCATTCAATTATGACAGAATTTCAAGTGAATTATTATAAGCTGAAACAGTCGCGACATTTTGGAGCGGCTTACGCGAGTTATTATTTTACCTAAAATCGGATTTAAAATTGTTAAATTTATTTAAAACCCCGAAAAATAGAAGTCACGATTTAACTAAACAAGCGCCATTCACTCGGTTAAATACACGAAAAATTCTCTTTATTTTTTATATTTTTTTTTCACCGCGATTAATCGCCTCTGCGTGCCTTTTGTGCTCGTCGTGTTGCAGGTAGCGCGTCCGCGCTAAAATTGAGCAAAAATTTAAAAATAAATTTTGCGCGGCGCATTCGCAGAGTCATTGCTTTATAATGCGGCCGAGTGAATTTATCGGCGCCGCGGCCTCGAGCGTTCGAAAGATAATTTAGTGCGAGCGTGAATTTTGGCCGCGATCGTCATCGGAAAAATGCGCTCGACCCATCGCGGCTCTCGCCCCGTCCGGTCGACGAGATCGCATTGACACCCGCGGGACATTTTCCGCGCGAATGGGCGCGCATCCCGCCGGAAAAATTCTGTATGTGTTGTATACACAGCGAGCGCGCGAGCGAGCCACACTCGGTTCCACGCCATTTTCTGCTCTCGACAGCTCCGTTGTGCCTTTTAATACCTGCGATAGCAACTCCGCTATGAATATCGGACCTTTCGAATCCATTTTCAGTACAATTTTACCGTAGTGGTTTTTTTTTAAATGAGATTTATTTTACATTTTATTTCTGTATAAAACGGATTTTAAATGCAGATTAAGGTCGCTGGTAATGTCTCTTACTCCAAAACATTAAATAATTAGCATGAATACATACAATTGATTAATTTTATATCGAAATATTATTTTATGCTGCATTTTCATTAATATATTTATTTATTACCTTTTTGTTCTTAACTTTTAATTTTTAATAGAATTTTTTTACAATCTTAAAATATGATTATAGTCAGTCCATGTGATATTTATTATAACTGTTCTCTTGAACGAATTGGTCGTTAATGAAACTATTCTATTCTATTATTATTTAATTTACATCTCTTCCTATATAGCATTAAAAATTTCAATAAATTTCAACTTCACAACTCATCTTCCCAATCGACAATTATCGTTATAATCTTGCGTCTTCCCACTTAACGTCACATCTTTTGTGAGAAAAAAAAACTAAAGGAAAGTGCGCACCTCCTTTCCTCTTCACGTCTCGCCGCCCCCAAAGCTCATTTTATTAGTCGCGTATCGGCGGCGCCTATAAGAAGTGTAACAGCAAACCTCGACGGTCCCCGAGAGGCGCTATCCCGGGCGCTATTTGCTCACGGTGCCCGGCTATCGGATTCCCGGCGTCTCGGCCACTTCCTCGGTTAGGCCGCTGTACGCGTGTACCTCCGCGCGTGTGTACACGGGGCCGCTGGCGCCGGCGTGACACGTTTTTCCAGAGACGACATTGACGAGCGCCACCCCGAGCGCTGCACGAGAATAGCTCCCGCTGGAGGAGGAAAAAAATTTAAGAGTGGAGGAAGAAATGCTAGATGGATAAACAGTGGCCTGGCGACCCGGGAAAAGTGCTGATCTCCGCGGTTATACACTAGAGATGCAGCGAGAGTATGGGATCGATTAGAATTTTATTTGGGATATTGAGAATCCCATCACAGTTTGTTTGTATTTTTAATTTTTCTTTATTTAACTGCAGTAAATAAATAGTATATTGTTTAAAGTAGATAATATTAGGTATTTGCATTGTTATTTTTATCGTATCTTCTTTCAAGTAGAAATTTTTATGCACCCCTTAAAGTCGTTTACCTTGATTATATTTAAAGAGACAAATTAATTATTTATTTAAATTCGTTATTATATATAAAAAATTTTTCCGTTTTTTGCATTTTGCATTTAAATTTTAATTCAATTCAAATTTTGGCGCCATGCAACAAAATCTTCGGACAAACTCGACTTGAAAGCCTTGAAAGTGAGGAACAGTTCGTCACAGTTTCCCAAGTCAAATATGGTCCCCGTTGCACGGCACCGCTGTCGGTGTGCAGGCTGAGATGCAGGTGTCGCCGGGCATTCACGTTTACGACCGCTGGTCATTGCCTTGGCTCGGATGACCAATAAAGTTCGATCTGTCACCTCGAGTGGCTCCTCGGCACTCCAGCAACGACCTGCTGCGCAAACATTCTTTCTCTCTTTTTACTTTTCCGGTTTTTCCCATCAGCCTCCTTTCGTCGAATCGTGCTGCCGGAACGTGCTTCCTCGTCCATGGTCCGAAGTACACTGGATTAATTTCTCATGGTAGTAAGTGGGGGTGTGATGGTGGCCCATGGTCATTCGTCAATTGCGACTGTAATGGTACTGGGGAAACCCAAGATTTCTCAATTAGGGGGCAATAAATTCTTCTCGTACTCTTGTACTGTGCGTTAAGAAACACGAATTTTACACTTTGCACTTGTGCTCTCAGTGGTCAAATTAAATGGGCTTTGTAAATTAAATTAAGTTTAAAAAAAAAATTAACGTATTTCAAAATATATTACATTTTGCTCGAAATTTAATGTACTACTATACGAAAGATTAGAAGTCGTAAGTCTGATGGAATGTTGAAAAATAATTGGCAAGTGATAAGCCACTCGAAGGAGACACAAGATCGAAGCGCCGTTTCAGCCGGTCCTCGAGAGTGCACCACGAGGCTCCCTGCGACTCGCTGCTGCACCGAGACGAGTGGAGAAGCTCCTCAGTCGGGGCCCGTCGGCGTTCCGCAGCAGCACAATGGCCGCGCGCCGGCGACAATAAAAGCGAGCGCAGCCGCGATCGCGCATCTCGGCACTCGAGAGAGAGAGTGCCGGGGACATCGGCGCGCGTCCACATCTGGAAGTAATTACGCGCACAATGCGCGCTCGCTCGCCGTTGCACTTGCCGAGCCTCCGGCGGACCGCTCCGCTTTATTGGCGGTCCACGGCAGGTACGCCTCAGGTGCGACGACGACTCGGACGTGACGATTCCGCAGGAACCGGGATTAGCGCGGGGGAGGACACTGCGCGCACAAAAAAAGAAAGAAAGAAAGGGAGATATTGAGGGAGGGGGGTGTGGGGAGTAGCGAGTCTTCTGGGCCCGGGCAGCGGCGGAGAAAACGCCTCGCGATAGCGTCGAGTGCTTGCGACCGGCGCGCTGGAGTAGTCCCCAATGGCCCGGTTATAATGCGCCGGCTAATTGGCTCTCGGTGCTTATATACTAGGCTGACTCTTCGTGCGGGCGCGACTCCTCGAAGTATAAATTTCGAGAGTCTCGCTCGGACAGTGCACGACTTAAGCATCGTGCACTGTATTCCAGCCTTGTAAAACGCTGGCTAAAATGCACGCCGCACAAATTTACCCTGCTTTCACAAGAGGTATGTTCAAATGTACCTATGTATTTCAGGTGGATTTTAAAATATCGGTAATTTGAAACAAAAGTTTAATTATAAACACCTCACGCGAAAAAATTTTTTATAAAACGTGTTTATAAAATATAATTTTTAAAATTAAATTTGATAAAACTTTATAATAAAAGTGAACGTGAAACTTTATATACCCATTTTTTTATATCACGTTTTATAAAATTTTTTCATGGGGCTACGTACAGTTGTAGAAGAGATGCGTTATACACGAAATACCTATTTAAGTGTAAAATTATGAAAAACGATAAATCTGCTTCACTTTCGTGGAGCAATGTTTCAGTTACTCAACTTGGCGGAGAACCCGGTCACCAGCGGCAACAATAAATTGCCCGGTAGTGGTGAAATTGTGATCTCGAGCGTAAACACCAACAAAAGCGGTAGACGCAAGCAAACAAAGGGCCGGTCTTTAGAACCTGCTTAAATCGTAATTCCATCGTCTTCATCCTCCGAAATATCCGGGCGCACGGGGTGTTTAGTTTCTTCCGAGTAAAACGCCGCCAGCCAAGCCGAGGACCCCCCGAGAGGATTTTTCCCGCCGCTCGTCTCTCCCTCTTCTCGCGGCGCGTTCCAGTTCGCTCGAGACCGGGAGATTTGCCCCGGTGAAAAGTGGAACACCAGTCTAATCAAGATCCGCCCGACTTATTGTCCAAAGCTCCGGAGCGCGATCCGCAACGCAAACATCCCTTAAAATGGTGGCGGAGGGGCCCGAGACTTCCCGCGTTGCCCATTTCGGTTTTTCCGCGCCGGGATGCAGCGTAAGCCACGCGAAAGGCGAGATGGCTCGCGATTACTTAGCTGGAGCCAACGGCGCGCGGGGCCTATCGATGCCGCCGGACGTGACCGCACGAGAATTGCGAGGATGTCGCGCGAGGACCGCTGGCACGGATACTACCCGGGGGCCGGCTTGTCTTCGAAATAAAAAAAAAATTAGTTTAAGTCGATCTCTGAGCACTGAAACTACCGGTACGTGCCCAGGGTCGTCGACGTTCCGGGGACTGCAACATTTACATTGGGTGTTTGAAGAAATTTCCGCAGCAGAAATTGCTGTAACGACTCCTTCTGTTAAGGGTTGACAGCTTTTTTATTCTTAGAAATTTCTCGAGGATATTGAACAAATGTTTAAAAAGTAATTATTAGCTACTTGTATAGAATTTTTGTGAATGGGGTGAAAACTCGTAATTTTATAAAATAGAATAAAAAGTAATAAAGTATGATAAATAAATAAAGATCCGAAAGGTGACAGGCTAAATAATATAGCTTGATAAACTTTAGTAACTTTATCAATATATTTGCAATTTGAATTTGGTCAACGTATATAATATAATGTGCAGAATAACATTTTACTCGAACATATGCATCATGCAATATGCACACATTACTAGTTTTAAGAAATTAATGCATTGAAATGTATATATGTTTTCTTGAAATAAGAAACCGTATATAATAAATGAAGAAAACACTTTGTTATTTTAAAAAAATATCTCGAAATTCGTAATCATCTGCTAAGCGATTATCTCGAAGAATCGCGCATCCTTTCTGTGCCTCATTGTATTTCTCATCCGACGCGAGGCATCAACCAGCAGCTCCATCCTGCTGGTCACTCGCGGCGTGCAAAAGTCCGTCCGTCCGAGTGCGAGAATGCAGGATCGGCCGGTCGCCTTTCAGCCGAGCTATACCTTCGTTGCCCACGGTACCGGAGGCGCGATTTTGCCATTGTGCCGGCCGTTCCCGATCGCTCCCTATATATTGATCGTAAGCGGCTTGGCGCGGGCTCTCATAATGCACACGCGGGCGCGCCCCGCGGGGAGCGGCGGACTGTTGCGACGACTCGTTTTTGCGGTTCACACCTCCGTATAATGCGCGCGGCGCGCGAGCTCGCAGCCAAACCGATTTCGGCGGCCACCTCTCTTGGTTTCCACAAATTCCAGCTCTGAAAGCCGGCGTTAGCCGCTTATAAGCGACGCGTACGCGCCGGGACCAGCGGCCTTAAGCTCGCCTCGTTTGTCGAGGATTCCCTTTTATTCGCCTTTCATTTTCGGGAGGATAATGACGGCTGCGGATCGAATTATTGAGGCACCGAAACGCGGCTGCTTATTTCAAAGTGTTACGCTCAGCGGTCATTCGAAGTGGGCGCGTTAATTGACTGAGTCTCTGCTTTAATGAGATCGGTACTTGATTAAAAGTGCTTGTTCTAAAAATTGTTTTTTAAATAAATGTCCTAGAGAATTTCTAATTCTATAGTACAGTATCTTATACACTTAATTTATTACGGAATTATACGTGAATAAAATTTAGTTAAGGGTAGATTCTACAAAGATCATTTCTTTTTGCGTTCTTTAAAACTTGGGTCCTGTAATCTAAATATTTATAAAAGATATCTAGAGTATTTTACATTGTTGAAATACATTGAACAATTGATTAATCTCATAAATTTCGTAAAACAAAATAAAATAAAAATAAAGGAACGGCCATTATCTCGACGACGAAGAAATATCAAAGTAACACCATCGCGAGTGCAACCCAACACTGTGCAATCTGAAACAAGGAATCTAACCAGTCGGCAAAGAATACATAACTGTTACTGTCATCGAAAAATTCCCGATCATACTTATCCAGCGCAACAACTTATTCGCGCGGGCGCATTAGCATCTGCCGGAGCGAGCGAGACACCGGCGGGGGGAGAGCACCCGCGTCGATTTTAGCTCTCGGGGGTTTTATCTGATTAAACTGACACGGAAACACGGGCTTTGCGCGGGCATAAGCCGGCCCCGAGAGGAGAGAGCAACGGGTGTGTGTGTACACGCGCGCGCGTCCACGGGGAACATCGAACAAATGAATAATGAAAATAAAACCTCGGCGCGGCGATGCTATCGAGCGACGCTCGCGCGCGGGATTACGCGCGCATCAGCGCGCCCGCGATGAACTTGTATCGCCCGAGAGAGAGGAAGAGAGCGACGCTATACCCGCTCGAGCCCGAGCTCATTGCAGCGGGCTTTCAACGATTCCCCCCCTTCGTACACATTTATCCTCTTCGGAAACGCACCGAAAATTACTTGCGGTGCGCGCGGATTTTTTATCTCGTCCTTTTTCGATGGCCAAGCACCGCTCGCTATTTATTGCGCGGCCCGTCGAACGGGCGACCCCGGAGAAAGGCTTGCGGTTTGCGCGTGTGGTGCACGGGGCGGTTTTTCGTCTTTTTTTTCTACTGGTTGTGATTTCTTCATGAGTGCCTGGTGGAGTTTCTTTGGACTGACTTATTTATGGATGCTTAATTATGTTTTGGAGCTGCAAGATTGTTACTCGTTTCTTGCTTTTTAGAAAAGTAGTTTTTGTTGGAATAAATGGGGAAATAGTTTCTTCAAAGATTTGAGGTACGAGAAAATCAGATCACTTATATTAAATAACTGAAACGTATTGTGGGCACCGTATATGACGAGTTTAACCTGAACCATATTAAGAGTGGCAAGATTGTAGTTCGATACGTGCACACTTAGTATTATTTTTCTAAAGTTGCTCCTAGTTCTGATGTCGGCACAAATTGACCGTAGCCTCATGGCTATATGAATTTCTCCGGTTACAAGCCTACATCCTAACGTCGAAGAAGACACTCGATACAATACGCTTGCCTTCTATTGTATATTCTCTATAAGAGTTAATGGACCTTGTTTATTCAACTTTAATTTAATGCTACCATACAAATACAAATTTTATTTTACCCATCACTTTTTTAGAATTTTGTTTGAAAATCGTCCAGTTTTCTCCCATTTCGAAAAATCATTTAATGCGTGAGAAAAAAATAGGCTATTTTAAGCTGGGATAATATTCCATTGATTATTTTTCTTTTCCATGGTATTATATGTTTAAATTAATAATTGTCGAAACGTCGACCTTTTCATGCTTGGAAACTTGATTAAAACTCTGAAAATAAAATTTTGAATAGCAAGTGAACATAATTTTTATTCTTAATTTAAAAACGTTTTATGGCTTAATTAATAAAAAGCGAGATGAACAAAAAGAGAGAGAGGGCAAAAGACGAGGGTAATCGGGCTGTTAAAAGCTGCCACAGACTGCGGTGGCGGAGTTCGTTTTCGTTCGCCACAGAGGAGTGTAACCTAATAGGCTCCCTGGGCAGGGAGATCGTATACTTCATTGCCATACAAAGGTTGATCGCCACATCGCACGCGATCACGGCGGACGTCAGAAAAACTGACGATCCGCGGCTACACCAGTTGTTCGCGAAACTCGGTTAATAACACTATTGGATGTTACAAATTGCCTCCCCTAGTCATATTTCACTTTTTGCCAAGGCGCGCATTTCATACTTTTAATGCAGGAGCGAATGAATTTTTAAAAGCAATTGCTCTTTCGCTATTTGCTGGAAAAAATATCATTATTAAAATATCTTCTAACTACAGGTATAAGTACAAGTGCAGGTGTATTTTTTATTTAAGGATCAGAGATGTGTTCAATGTGCAAATTAATCAATATAACAACAATTTAATATTCAAAAGAAAAAAAATTAAAAAGTAGATTATTTTTATCATTATTAATAAGCAATGAAGTATCTTTGGTTTACAATGAATATTTCCTGAAATATTCTTAGAGAGACAGACGCGTATTAATTAACTCTAGAAAATATTGATCATTAAAATCTTTTTTAAATATAACTTCCTTTCATTCAATCGCCGTACTACAGCCCAGAACACAATAAAAGACAATGAAAATGTTAACAAGACACTCGAGTCTAAAAGACCTATACCCATTAGAACCTCGTTCTATTTTCTCCAAGAACCACTCCTTAGTCAAGCGCAACTGCTTATCCCCGGGTAACGGCGCCCCAAAAGAATCTCGAAAAATTTTCGCAGTCGTCCGCGGCACAAAAGCGGCCCTCGCTCCACTTTACGGGTCGACGAAAAAAAAAACCGAAGAGACAAGCGTGAAACGAGCGAGCAGCTCGCGTCGGAACCCTTTCATCCGGCCGCGCGAACTCGCGGGGCACATCAGGCGCGCGCGCGCGCCGCAAAAATGAAAGGGGCCCCCGAAGAAAAGCGACGCCCCGAGAACTTCAGGCTCCACTGATTTTCCCGTCCGCGTCGCCGACTCCCGGCGCCCAATGGCCCGTCGATTCATCGAGTTCCGCGCGGGGCACTTCGATCGGCGCTCCGGCGCGCGGCGATCAAGCGCGCGGGAGGATCCTCGAGCGGCCCCCGGGTGCACGCGGGCGAGAGACACTTTCTTCCGGGCGCGCGCGCCCGTTACATGCGGCGCGCGTGTTTTCGGCCGCGGCGATTACATATGTGGGCCATGCTCTCGTGCGGCGGCTCAGGCGTGAGACGCACGGCCACTCGGCCGCTTCGCTCTATGGTCCCGCTTTTGTTTAGGCTACAAATGCGCTAAGAGTGCGGAAGTGAGTGCGGGCCCATCGGAGCTGTAGTGAGTTTTGTGCACACTTTACGTTCCGAATGTTTTAAATCGCTCTTTAAGTAACTGCGTAATGTTTTGTCAACATTAATGCGCGCGGAAAGACTTTAACGCGTCGGTTAAAAATTTGTTGAAATGCACTTAAAAAAAGAAGAAAGTTTGCGAAGGTTTGTCGTCTGTCAAACAAACTTTTATTTTCAAACTTTAACTTTAATTTTAAAAGATGCATTCATATTTTAAGATACTTTTTCGAGCGATTTGTAGTGGACCCAGAATTCGCGAGCTCCAATTGATGATAGTAGGTACACACATCCACTTGGAACTGCGCGTTGCCCAACGTAGAAAAAGTATTCTGCTCAAATAACTTTGGTATAAATTTGTATTTTATTGGTAACATGAAAAACTGTTTACAAATAATTACAGTAACATGAAAAATTGTTTATAAATATTACGTTAACGTTTTTCGTTGCATACAATTATACATGATTAGGTATCCAGAGCTGAACGTTGCGCATGAATAAGTCGAAAGATCTAATTTTTAGTTTGTTTGTAAAGTCATCAATTAAACCGAGTGGATATTTTGCAATCGGCCAGTGTTCAAAGGAGTAATCAGTATACGAAAGGAAAAAAAAGAAGTTGCTCGAGGTTCGAAGCGTTTCGTCAGTTCGGTTGTAGCAATTTTCGTTACAAGCTCGCTCGGAGCGTGCGCGGTATCAGTTGTTGCGACATCATTGGCCGGCTACAAGATTAAATGCCTCTTTGCTGTATCCAATCGTCGTTACTCGCGAGCTATTGCACACTGCGCAGTTGCTCACTGAATGCTTCGTCGAGTCAAGGGGGAGTGTGGATTTCTTCAGTCGTCGCTTTTAATTATGATTTTTTAAAAACATTTTTATTGTTAGCCTACTCCTTTTTTATATATATATAAAAGCCTCGTGGCTTGAAATGCATGACAGTGGGAATACTGAGATAAATTTGCAATGCTTAATGACGTTTGTATTGATTTTTCATGGATAAACAATGTAAAGCGATTTTTTTAATACTCGACCTTTTTTAGTTTAGTATAGTAAATTGAATGGCGTGCATAGTTGTTTCAATCCGAAAAGAGATGTCATTTTTAAAAACTGATTTTACGAAACATTTCAAATTCCTTTATCAAATCAAGTGTTACACTTTTACGTTAATCAATAATGCGAACAAAATAATTATGTAAATCTCGAAATTAATGAATTGACGGCAGAAAACATTTCTCACTTCGCCTTCGTCACTTTCGAAATTCGTCCGTCAGTGCATAGTGTACACTTCAGAGATTCCTCCCACAAGTGCGCTTGCAAACACTATTCCTAAACGTGGACCAGCCTTTAAAAAAAAAATTCGTTCTCGCGTTAAAACTTAAGTGGAAAATGAGCTAAAGGTTAAAAATACTCCTGTCGCGTCGGCGGCGGTCAAACGTCGGCGGCCTCGTGGGCCTCGCCGACGGGCAGTATGCGCACGAGGTCGTTGTTGGACTCGACGACGTTGCTGTAGCTGACGGTGCCACCGCGCCGATGCCGCATCTTGTCGAACCACTGGCTGAGGCAGCCTCGCCCGTAGAAGAAGACGACGCCGGCGGCAAGGGCCAGGACCAGCAGCGAGCCCAACGACCAGAGGGTCGGGGCGAGGATGTGGCTGCTAGTCCCGGAATCCAGAGTACTGGCCAGCGGCTCCGGGCACACCAGCTCCTCGCTCGGTATCTCGTGCAGCAGCTTATTCGCGTGCTCCTCCGGCGACTTGCACCTGGAATTGGGCGAAAGATTAGCTGCATTTGGCGATAAATAGCACAATAAAAGTTATCATTTTTAAAACGTTAAAAAATTTGTAATAATTAATTTTTAGCTGAAAAATACATCAAGTGTTAATGGACCCTCTAAATTTAAAATTGCGCAAATTACTCAAATTTATCTAAAAATAAGAGTTGTAGACTACTAAGGAACGATCCAACCGGACTGAAAGAGTCATCTATATTAACACGGTCGAAGCTACTGCATCCTTTTTCATACGTCGGCAGTGAAGGTTCCCTGGACTAACAAATTTACAAAAAAAATTTTACAACAATTTTTCCTGTAAAATAATGTACTGTCTCATAAAAAGGACATCAAATAACGAAATAAGTTAATTTAAAAAAAAAAAAACATTTTCGTTAACAAACAAATATAATATTAAAAATCCGCAATAAAAAAATTCCGTGAATGCAAAAATAAATGAACCGACCTAAAGCTATTGACCAAATCAGTGGTAAGATTCATCCCGTTGATCCACTTCATCTTGCAGTCGCACCTCCAGGGGTTGCGCTGCAGGTCGAGCACCGCGGTTCTCTGTATTATCGGCAGCAGCTCCTCGGCCAGGCTCTGCAGCGCGCAGCCCTGCAGCGAGAGCCGCTTGAGCCCCGGCAGGAGGTGGACGTTCACCGGCCTGAGGCGGATCTGCGCGAGGCGCGGCGAGTCCCGCATCGACAGGATCTCCAGCTCCGTGAGGTTCTCGAAGTTGTTGAGCAGCACGGAGGTGAGGTTGGCCGAGTTGTCGAGGGCGAGCACGCGCAGCCGCGGCATCACGAAGGTGCCCAGGTGCAGGATGTTGGTGCCGCAGAGGTAGAGGGCCCGAATGCCCGCCGGCAGCGGCGGCACGTCCTCGATCGGGTTCTCCGACAGGTCCAGGTACTCGAGCTCCGTCAGCGGCTCGAACAGCGCCGGCGAGAAGTACGGGCTGGAGATGTTGCGCAGGTTCAGGTGCTTCAGCTTCGTCAGGTCCTGGAAGACCAGCGCGTCGATGTTCTCGCCGATCGGGTTGCTCGCCAGCGAGAGGAACTTGAGGTTCTGAAATGATTGTTAGGTGTTGTGATTCATTTTTATCGAAAAATTGTTATTTTCACTTTTGTGGAAACATTTAATTACTTTATTCAATGATATTGTAGGTAGTGAGTCAGTGCGAGATCTTTTTAATTAATTATTTAAACTAAACAAGAAATTATCTTGATTAGTCCCAGAAGAGCGATTCTTTCCTAAGAAATAATGAACACATAAAAAAATCTAGAGAATACTAAATGTTTGGGAAATAATTTGTAAAAAATTAATTCTGATAGTATATTATAATTCGAGAGTTGTTAAATTATGCAATCATTAATTTATCCAAAAAGAATGCCTATAAATTTTTCGGTGCATCTTTAGGTATAAGCTGTTAAAATTTTAATATTCCAACTGACATCAAATTTATGCTATCAAGCATCGAATTTATCATTTTATCATTTTACCAATGAATCATTGTATAGACTTTGAGCAACATTTAGAAGGCACATCATCTCCTTGCAAGTTTAATAAATATTAAATAAGTAAAAATAAAGAAATTACACTTTTTGACTTGTAAGTAAAAAAGTGAAACATAATAAGTATATAAAATGTGGTTTCATTGCAAGGTGTTTGATTTTTTTCGTTCTTTTATTTAATTTTCAACCTCCACGTCATTTTTTAACTCTTCGCTGTTAAATTTATGAGGTGATACATGATGATAAAAGAACACAAATTGATTAGGTCAAAAAAATAACTGCCAAAATATTTTATTGCTAAATAGAATATCTGAGCATTTGAAACGTTAATTAAAATAATGTATGCTTTGAAAATAACTTTCTGAAATTAATTATGAATATAAAAATTGAAAGACCTTATTCGTACAAACGCCGCCGAAATTGATAATGCAACAAATTATTTTTAATTACATTTACAGAAAGCAAAATAAAGGAAAAATTATAGCGCGATAAATCGGAATCAGTTTAATAGCTTGATATTAATTCTTAAATGGACTTCTCCAGTTTATCATGTTTTTCTCATTCGATTACGACGCTTTAATTCATCAAACTTTTTGTACAATGTATTTTGAGCTCTCCTAGCCGCCAGTAACTTTTGATTAAAACTTGGAAGGTCGATTAATTGTTTATTAGCCACAACATAGCGTTAAACAGACGCTAAAAGACCATATTCGCAAAAGAATAAAAACGATAAAGAAAATAAATATGATAATTCGGTATTATAAGCATTTATACTTGCAGTTATGAAATGATTCATAGTATCAGTCTTACACATTTCATTTTATAACAATAACTTAATCACTCGACTTTTGATTTACCCAAAAATAGACTTTCGTTAATAAAAAAATGCTTTTTCTATACCTTCATGTGCTGCAGCATCGTGTCGTTGACAACGAACAGATCATTGTAAGAGACGTCCAGTATTTCCAATTTAATGACCTTTTGCGTCAGCGCCTGATCGTCGATGTACTCTATTTGGTTGTGGCTGACATTGAGCGATACCAAGTTGTACTCGTCTTGGCACAGAAAGAAGAATCTCTTCAATTCGTTGTAGGATAAGTCCAGTATCTGCAGGTTGTCCAGCTTCGTCGAGCAGTCGACAAACTTGTCGAACTTATTTCCTCTCAGAATCAATTCGTTAACTTCGTGCACGTTGATCTGGTGTTGCAGTTTCATGAAAAAGTCCTCTCTCCCCAAGCCACGATACGATAGGTCGACCTAGAATCACACATGTGCGCCCATTAATTACAAAAATCTCGAGCGCTATATTGTACGACGCGCTAATTTCCGCTGCGTCTTAGAAAACTTTTTGCGCGCCGATTGGGAAACTCTATTTATTGCGATGCATTATATAAATCGAGAGATTTTTTTCACACTTTTTGGTTGTACTAATCTTAAGATCGTTTTGTTCAAAACAAATGCAATTTTTAGTGTCAAATTAAACATACGGTTGATTACCTTGAAAAGTATATCAAAAGCGGTGGTTATTTTAAAAACAAAATTAGGTTCTGTAAAACACAAAAATTATAAAAATCGTGAAATTCATGGTTAATCATTTTACTAAGTCGTCAATGATTTTTTCTTCATTATTTAAATATCTCTACGTAATTGTGCAAGGATTTTGATTCAAAGTAATTCCATTCATCATTCCAGAAAAAAAATCCGGATAAATTTTTAAATACTTCGCATAAACGTAAATTTTTTCAAACTATATTTCTCTTACAGTTACCAATGAAGTGACTTGATTTTGAAAACAGACATAAGCGCACGATTAGAAAGAATTAAAAAATTTTCGATTTTTAAATATCGATATTTCCGTAGAGACTCCAGTCCCTTTAAATTTCCATGCAAAACCCTAAGGGACAGTTTGCCAACCGGACTTATTAATGTGCCGCCGGAGCTTGACTTTATCGGCGCTTCGGTGCAATCTATCGCGCGAATTACGAAATATTTACCGACGACGATACCGAAACCGATCGCTTACGTAACTCCTCGCCACGGGGAAGTCCGCAGCATCTGCCAGAAAAAAAGTCCATTAACCCCCGCCTCGAAAAACTCAGCTCCGCTTACCGTTCTGGGGGTTTGGGTGGTGATGGTCCTGGGGGTGGTGAGGCAGCTCGCCCCCGGCAGCATCGCCGGGACCACCGCGACGATCAGCAGCAGCAGCGGCAGCATCGGTCGGCGGTTCATGGTGACGATGGATCCCAGGGTGGAGGAGTCGCGGGGCGCCGGTGCCGTGGCGAGTGCTGCTGCAGCAGCGATCATCGATCCGCGCGAGCGTCCGCGGGAAACAGCCGCGCGCCGCGGGCACCGGCGAGCGGCGCGGCGCGTCACCCCGCTCCCCCTGCGCGCAACCCGCGATAAACGCCGATTTATCCATTCGCCAAAATGCGCGCTGCACGGGGAGGGGCCGTCGCTTCGTTCGAACTTCCTGCTCGCTGCGAAGCAGATCTCTTCTTCTCGTTCAATTTGTTTTTTTTTCTTTTAAGAAAAATCGATGAGGATACGTGCGAGACACGCGCAAGGGGAGGTGATGATGATTGCGAGACCGGCGGGCAGGGTCGAGAGTTATATTTAGCTCAGAAGCGTCGTCGTTTTTTTTTTCGGGCGATGTTTTCAATCTAGAAGTCTAGTAAACGCTCTTTTAATTGCGCGATAAGCAGCCAACCGCGTGATTTAACTGGCTTTTAAGACGCTTTATCGGGAATAGATAGGCGGAGGCTGCGTGCGGCGAGAGTCCGATTTATTGTTGGTATTTGGAGCCCTTTTGCTTTTTGTTCCGCGGTTTCGACTGATTGTTTTCCGCTGGCAATCGCAGTCGAGATTACGTGTATTTTTCAATTAACTTAAATTTTATACAAGGCTATCGGCCGTTGCGAAACGCCCGGCTGCACTTGGCGGAAAAAATCGCGGATTTTAATGAATGGTCGATGATCTTTAAGCTCTTAATCACGTTGACAAAAGCAGTCAAGAGTTTTTAAGTTTCTAAATGTGGTGCTATAACAATTTTTATGGAATAATAAAATTAAGTTTGTTACAGTTTAACTTATGAAAAGTTAAAAAAAAAAAATAATAAAAATTAAATAATAACGGGTTATTGTAATTTCAAGATAAGGGAATTACTGGAAATATATTTTAGAAATTATTGAGTCTGAAAAATTAATGCAACCAGAATCAGCGAAATGCTTAAAAAATAAACAAAAGTCTCATGCAGATAACAAGTTGATTAACCCAGACATATCTGTCAGTAGCTTCGTGATTAGGATAGCGACAGCGGACATTGCAGTGTACAGATTAAAACTAAAGATTGAAACAGTTTGCTGAACAGTGAACAAATTAACTGAATAACAATATGTGCGAAATATTTGCTTCTGAAGCAAATTTTGAGTTTAGTCGTACTTCTAAAAGATAGAAAACAGAAAATTAAGAATTTATATTAATATTATGTTAAATTAAAGTGCATAAAGAATTTGCAAGACTTGAAAAGATATTTAAAAATATTTCAATAATTGTAAATTTTTGCTTTTATAAATAATTAAAATTTATTTTGATTTTTATCCTTTCAAATAGATTAGATAAATAGTATATATTTTTTAAATTCATGATCGCAAAAATTTAGATATTCTTATCATTTTTTATGTATCACTTTTTAGGAGTTTGTGGAGTGCTAGTTGCTTTAAAAACTAAAGGATTTGATACTCTAAATATACTTGGTAGCATTGTAGCCAAAGTACCAAAAACCTCTTCAGACATACCCTAAAAAATGATTATATGTGAATTATTATTTTGGCAGATAAATTTTTTATTTAATTTTCAAATATTTTGTTGTTTGTTTACCTTTGGAACTAAAAATTGCAAATTTTTCAGTTCGGCTCCTCCCCAGGAAGCCATTTCTATCATAAAACCTTTGACGCATTTAAATACTAATTCTGCTCTTTTTGTACACCACGCTACTGTCATGTCCTGGAAATAACATTTCATATTTATGCAAAAATTATTAATTTTTTAAAGATGAAAAAAGAAAAAAATGTTACTTCAGTCATTTCATGTACTAATAGTACAGGTATTGTCAATGTGGTTACATCATTACAGCAAGCTGTTTTTAAGATATTTCTTAATCCTAAGATTGCTGGATGCCTTGAATTGATGTCACCTAGAAGTCATTATTTTTAGTTAAAATTTACTTAAAACCATAAATCAGTTTTCTTTAAAAGATAAAGTTACCTGATCTTAACGAATCATTTACTACCATGTGAAAAACAACGTGTACTTGCGCTAAATTAGAATGCCTAGTGATAAAAACATCGCCAGTTTGTAAGGTTTTACTTGATGAGGATTTTTTTGTTTGCTAAAAAGAATACAAAATGGTATTTAATTTTATAAAAATACAAGTGTAAGAAATACAAATTGTAAAAATTAAACCTGCAAATCATTGTCATCTTTATGGTGCGACTGCCTCCAAGCTACTGCTTCTTTAACATCTTCCCTTATCTTCTCAATTTGTTCGTCGATTGGAGGAAAGTGAAATTCTGTAGTTAATTGTGATATTGAAACAAGCTCTAGAAATAAACATTTTATTATTAATTTACGTAAATAATAATTAAATAGCAAAATTTCATGTACAGTACAAACCTTTAGTCACACCTGAGTAACTTCCAAGATGATTATCACTTAAAAGAACTAATCCACACAAATCATTGGAATATAAACCTAATGCAGTCTGCAACCTCTGTGGTGTAGGATCTGCACTTCTGAAATTATAAATATTTCCATTAAAGACAAAGTATTATTTATAATAAACTAATAATTAATTAAACATACTCAGAATCACAGTTTTTAGTTCTACAAAAGTCAAGGACATCCCCCGTTAATATTCTAATATTGTGCATTTGTTTCATTTGCGAACCTAAATGAATAGTAAAACTTTCTTCAAGCTGCTGATAATCAGAAGTACCTTTATCATTATCTTTTACGAAATTTTCAAATCCTGGGCCAAGTGGAGGCATAGGAACCATTGGTGATTCTCTAAAAATAAAAAAATCGTTTTATAATTTCATATTAAAGATTTTTCAACACTAAGTTTTTCTTACACAGGTGTCGGTAGCATATTTGTTTGTTGTTCTTCTAACAATCTCATTATCCAATTTCTATACTGACGCCTTTGCTCTAGTTTTAAGGCATCAACTTTAGATCCCCATTGACCTTGCAATAGGCTTTGTTCTTCAAAGTGTCGACCAGCCATATCATTAATTGATTGTTCTGTTGATCCAGTTTCTAAAGTTTCCACAGCCAAACGCATTTCTTCAGTTTGTCTGCAAAATAAGAAGAATTATTACTGTTGCATAAGATTTTATGATTGATTCAATAATGCTTATTTTTTAACATACTTTTGTGTCAATTGATCGTAGTCTTTATCTCTCATTTGTATAACTTCAGTGACATCTTTTCCAAATTTATGTTCAGCCTGTAAAATAGGTTCTAAGGACGGTGAATGCACCAATCTATGATAAGCAGCAGCAAAAAGTTCTTCGTCTGAAGTTCCCATTGGCTCTGCATATTCGGTTGTTTTTTCTTTATAAAGTTTTTCCCAATTTTTTATTATTTCTTCTACGTCGAGATCTCCTTGTTTAACAGCATTAATTAATTTCTCTGATTTGTTGTCTTGAAATTCCAAAGTCCACTTTTTTATACTTGATTCCAAGGAATTCATTAAATCAGTCTCAATGTAACATGGTAATTTAAACGATGACATTATTCGATGTACTAATTCCTTTATTGAACCTTGAAAAGGAATTTTCAACGGGACTTCCAAAGTATATTCTTGATTTGTTGTACATGTTGGAAACTTAAATACAAATGTTTCTTCTGTACCCGCTTCTTCCATTATAACTCTTTTTTTATTACTTATTCTCTATTTTATCATATAAAACATTCATTTGTAAATGTTAGACTGTAGTACAGAAAATCAAATAAAAATATTTGATGCAGACATTCAGATATCAACTTTTTGCCAACTTGTTGCAGGTAATTATTGTTTCGTATTGACTAGTATTGTCATCTCCATATATCATTTTTATATTTTAATTTAATTTTAGTCAATCAATTGCATATAAATAATATAAACAATAAAATATAACTAAAAAAATAAACACTAAATATTTCTAACAATATTGGAATATTTTAAAGATAATAATCAAAATCATAACAATCTATGATAAATTATCACTGTCAAAGCATTTTCACTTTCGTTTTAATTTTGCGTTCGTACAATTTCATTGTCTCATTCGTAAGTGACCGATGCAGCTCCTTTATCACATTTTACTATTTATGCAAAATTTGTTCGATTATTACGTTTGTTTAAACTAAAAAAATACTTTATTTGGGATCGAGTATTTTGCAGGTTGATCTTGTTTTGGTTATACAATGTACGCCCCCAACTGGCCGGATATTAGTGATTTACTGATTTCATGAAGAAAGGCCAACATGACTGACCCACAAGCGCGCGAAGTTTCTGTTGGAAACATTGGTACGCATGACGACGAGGCTGGTGCTTGCGTCACTTCAGGAGATTCATTTGGCATTCATTTCGCGACGTTGCTTTGCCGGTCGAGTATTAAACATTTGCAAAGAGTTTAAAAGGATTATCACAAAATGGTTGATCAAAAGGATAACACCGAATTGACGGACGCCGAAGCAGAGTTGTACGACAGGCAAATTCGTTTGTGGGGATTGGAGTCTCAAAAACGGTAAGACACATGTATGTCATAACCCTTACAGTTGCCGGTGTACATTGTTTGAGCGTTCATTTTTTTTTTTTTAATCCTTAAAGAGTTATCGGCTAAAAATTTCACTAAGTATTTTCGTGTCGTAATGTCCCCCCCACGATGAAACCCCGCCAGAAAAGGCCCCGTAATCAATGATAGACGGTATGGACACCATCATGGATCCTAGAAACCCCCCGGCAAAAACCCATCGCGGAGACAAAACCACACTTTAAAACGAAAAGCCACGACCGAAAACGGGAACACCTTCCGCGGGCCCAACGGCGAACGGCTCCGGAAGCAACTAAAGAAGAGAGTAGAGTCCTTGAGAATAGGGTACAGTCCAGTTTAGGAAACACGTCCGTTCGCCACCGGGTCCGCGAACGGAGTCCGAGCGTTCATTTACCTATAATATTTGACTGGAGTAACAATGTTAGGTGCAATTCGAAACAGTGAAACTTTGCAAACTGGTGTATCTTTCCTTATTTTGTCTTCACTCGCGGAATTGCCTATTTCTTCTTTCTATAATTATTGTGAATAAAATTGTAAATGTTTATAAATGTAATAATTGATTTGTTTTCAGACTCCGAGCAGCAAGTATTTTATTAGTTGGATTAAACGGATATGGAGCTGAAGTAGCTAAAAATATAATTCTGGCTGGAGTAAAATCTGTCACGTTTTTGGATCATCGACCAGTTTCTCCTCTAGATGCTTGCTCTCAATTTTTTGTGCCAAAAGATCAAGTTGGTAAAAACGTAAGTTTTATATAATGATGAAATTTTATATAACAGTAAAATAATTTAAAAAAAATGATTTTAATTATTCGATTTTACATTTGTTTTAGAGAGCTGAGGCCTCTTTACAGAGAGCCCAAAACTTGAATCCAATGGTTAATGTCATTGCTGACTCTGCCAATGTTGAAGATAAACCAGAAGAGTATTTCAAAGATTTTGATGTAGTCTGTGTTTCTGAGTGCACTATTGAACAGATCAAAAGAATTAATGCTGCTTGTCGTAAATACAATAAAAAATTCTTTGCTGGAGATGTTTGGGGAACATTTGGTTTTACCTTTGCAGATTTAATCACTCATGAATTTGCAGAGTAAGTCTTATTTTCTCATGCTTGAAAAAAAAATATTTGCGATTCAAATAATTTCTAAATATTTTTTCAGGGATGTGGTTCAAAACAAGAAAACTAGAACAGTAGATGCAGGAGAATCTATAGGAAAGGAAAAATTTGAAAAAGTGACTGTTACTATTAAGAGTTTCGAAAAATATGTTCCATTTGAAAAAGTTTTAGATGCCCAAAAATTGCCAAAGGACTCCGAAGCATATTATTTGATGCTAAGTTAGATTTGTACTTTAATTTTATTTAAAATTTTTTTTGTCGAAACTATTATACAAATGGAAAATTTTATCTTTTCATTTTTTTTCTATTTTTAGTTTTATTGAACTTCAGAGAAAAACACAAGAGAGATCCATTGCCTAGTGAAAGAAGTACAAATGTTTTACAAGACGAAATCAAAGCTGTAACTGAAAAATTCAATCTGGATAATAAAATAGATCACTTAGTGAAGTAAGTAAAATTTTAAAGAGAAATGTAGAAAAATTTAATCATAAATTAAAATTGAATAATTTCTTTCAGTGGAGATTTGTATGCTCAAATCAGTCCAGTATGTGCTATTGTGGGTGGTGTTATGGGACAAGAAATCATCAAAACAGTCTCACAAAAAGAAAGACCTCATAACAATTTATTTATTTTTAATCCAAACACATTATGTGGTCAAGTTCTTCGACTTTCGTAGTACTTAAAAGAGCATTATTTTTTAATTATAGAATACTTTTTAATTTTTAATTTTAAATGATATAGATCCTATATTTTTAAAAAATTGTTTAAACATTCATAAATATAATTTTCAAAATTGATTTTCATTTGATAATTTTAAACAGTTAAATACAGATATCTGGTGATAAGATTGAATAAGTTTATTTGTAAAACGAATAATTTATATTTTGTACCATAACTTTCTTCAAATACAATTTTTCCACTAAAAATATTGCAATTTTTAAAATTACTTACAATACTCATTCATTGACATTCCAAATTATCAATTCCAAAACTTTCGCAGACTTCTTCCATTCTTTATCTTTACAAAATTATTATTGATAGACGTGGACGTAAGGTTCATTATGCAATCTTTTCAATGAATAAAACTTTTTTATAATTATTGTACGAAGGTCTGCTTTTATTAATTTTCGCGTTACAATTGTATTCATAAATCTATAAGCATGGGATTTATTTTAATTATATAAGCAGACGCCTAGTGCTTTATGACACTGATTGGAGATACAAATGAAATTAATTTTTATTCTCATTGTCTTACAGTTTTCAGTAGAGAATAAAAAAAGCTTTATAGACTCTTGAAGCATTTGTTTCCCCGGTACTCAATAAAGATCATCATCGCCAAGCATGATCCCAGCCCAAACAATTCCGAAAATTCATCAACCAAATCACCCTCCACCCCATGCTCCCAGAATCTCTCATTTGACTCTAATTTGCCGGCGTCGCGGCGCGTCCCCGACGGTGCCCACTCGATTTCCATCGTCGGATCGGCGCGTCAAGCGCAAACGAAGATTAATACGTCGCTCCTCGTCGGGAGTGTCCGCCGGGTCCTCAAGGCGTGGGCGCGTGGCGCAGGTACGCGGCACAAAGCTCCGGTGCGCCTCGTAACGACGCCGACACGTGCGCTCGCACGCGCTCCCTTCTCTCCTCCCCCGATTATTAATTCGCGGCACGTGGCGCGCGAGTCCTTCCGCTGGGCGCGTCGAATCGCCGTCGAGAGATAAACGATTTGGTGGACTTTTTTTTTCGCGCGCGACTCTCCTGCAAGTATACTTACGCCGCGGCCACGGAGATAATCGAGAGCGGGCTGATTGCATCTCCTACTCAATCTCACGAGTTGTCAGGGCTTTTCTATAGCTGCGACTGCGTATCATTCGATCTTCACGCTGATTTTTCCGACGGGGTGCGGGTAGTTGAGTGGGTGGGGGAAGAGGGGGTGCTTGGGAAAAGCGCTTTTCCGGGTGACTTATGCGCTTTTGATGGACACACTTCGTTATCCATTTACTAGGGTGCATACCCCAGAATACATTTAATTTAGAATCATTACTGTTTTTTTTATTGTATAGATGCGTTTTGTAAAGTAATGTGAGAATAATGGAGTGGCATTTTTTGCAACTCATGTGTACCGTGTTACATGTGAATATAGATATTGACAATACTATTTCGTTTTATACTTTGAATGAAAAACTACGTTAGTATATAGCCAATTTTTACAAAATTAATTATTATAAATACTATGCCTAAAATTAAATTAGTAAAAAGATTATTAGAACAGCGTTTTTTCAACTTTAGATGTGATGAAGTAGAGTCCACGATGTAGTATGAAATTATGATAAAAAATGTAAATACTGATTTTTTATGTTCACTTTTGATTAAGTAATAAAAGATTCAATATATAAAATTGATGATACAAAATGTTGACTATTCCTCTTTTTCTCATGGATCCTTCACAAACAAAGTAAGGATATAGAGTGGATAATGACAAATTATAATTACTCCCAAAGTTTTTTGTGAAAATTTCTTACACATACTTAAAATTGTGAAATAAGTCATTTATTCAAAGTCAAAAGTCTTCCGCTTAAATAATATACTTGTGACTTAGAGAATAAGCTACTAGTACATTCACTTATTACAAGTACATTTTTATTTATTAATGCGTAAATAGCACAAAGCACCCACCACTCTAGCATTAAGTACTCAGCGTCAGGCGCGATTCACACGGCAAACATCGACGTCGATGCAAATTTAATCGTCCGCTTCCGCGAAGGCAAACTCGAGCCTTTCCGTTCGATTCGCGACGTCTCGTCATCCGAGAGCGCGCCGATAAGCGTCTCGCGAGTATAGAAAAAAAAAATAAATAACGAGGGTCGAATAAAAAAGTCGGAAACGCGCTCGACCGAGGGAAAAAAAATAGGTGGCCGTGGCGCGCGGTCACGCGATTTCGCGCGTCTCGCTTATTAAGTCACGTCGCAGGTGAGTCAGGCTCGAAAAAAGTTTACCGACATCGCGAAGGGCCAGCTCGACGCCTCCGCGGTGCTTTCTTTTTTGTTTGCCGAATCGACGGCAATGCGCCTCGCCGCACCGGAATACAACGGGCAAACACGTGAGCCGACAGTTTAATAAGTCGCTGCGCGCGATTTCGCTTTCTGTCGCGAAGGCTCGCCGGGACGTCTAAATTGCTGAAATGTACGGACAGCGGAAAGAACCAGCTATTATTTAGACGAGCGTTCCTTTTACATGCGATTACTTTGTATACGAGAAAATTAAAGTCGCGTTAGCGAATTTTATCGCCGCCGAGTGTTTTAATGTAATTATACGTCTGCCGCTGCTTCTTGTTGCTCTCGATTTTATTTTTAATTTCTCTAATGGCTGCTTTACACGTTGTTTATTTTAATTAGGCAGATAGCGTTGCTCCTCTCTATATGTAAATCAGTAAAATATGCATTTTAATAAAAAGTGGCAAAATAACTGATCCGCCAAACATTAATCTTCTGAATAGCATATACCAACTCCGTTGTCAATTTGCCCGTACTGCAATCAATCACTTTACATTCGATCGTCGTTACAACGTCCCAGCAATAAACCTATCCGCACACTCGACATTGAGATACAACGAACAGATTAAAAACAATAAATTCGCGCAGTGCGAGCCTCTCCCAATCTGCGTCTCCTCGTTCGTTTCCGTTAAAAAAAATAGATCGGTATCCGATCGACAGTCGAAAAAAAAAAGAAAACCCACCGAACTTGATCAATCCAAGCCCGATGTAAAATTGGTTACACGTCGTTGCCGCATATTTGCGGTGCCGCGTCTCGCCTCTCGCGCCAACGAGTTATGATTTACGAGGTGCGACGAAAATTATTGCCGCCGTCGAGGTGGCCCTGCGCGAGCCCTTTATAGGCCGCCCTGTAAAACGGCTCCGCGGGCAGTAAAGCTCGCGCGGTTTAGTCGGGGCGAGGAAGGGGCGCGCGTCTACCGGACCCACTCGAGCGAATGGCTCGTATACACTTTAGACCCTGTAAAATTCATCGAGTGCCTGCTCGGTTGCTTCTTAAACCGAGTACTAATGTCCACGTGGAAATTTGTTCGCCGTGTAATGGGCGTGTAAAAAAAGCTACTTCTTTTTACACCGCTTTTTTGGTTATAGGTGCTCGGGAATTATGCAATCGCGAATGGCTTTTTTTACAACGGTTTGCATACATTGTTTGCTCGTTAGTATTCCAATGGGGCATACATATTTAAAGTGTTCAATATTTATCTAAAATGATGGTAATTATTTCAGTTCTGCAGTACTTGGGAAATAATTTATTTATTATTTTAATTTTACTAAACAGAAAAAAACGGAATCGAATTAAGGTCCTTAATTGCATAAAAATTTATTGAGTAAGCTCATTACGAAAAATACGAGTTACACGTGAGCAAACTACCTCAGAAGCTCAAGGAAGGCAGGAGAAAAGAACGAAAAATAGTCGCGTTTTGTTATCTACGTTTCGTTGTTATGTTGCAGTACCTGGCAAACGTGCACGAGCAACTGAACGACTTCATTAGTTAATTTGCTTTTGATCCCTCGAAGAAAAAGTGGCAATCAAGTCACTTTAATTTACTTTTAATCGTAATTGTGTTGAAAAAAGAAAGAAAAGAAAAATTCAGTACAATTTCATAATCTTAGTCTTGTAATGTTTGTTGTAATTACGAATAGTGCACAATAAAGTTGTGTTGGACATTTTTTATTTGTTAAAATCGTGTTATTGCCAGCATGCTTTCCATTTTAATATCCATAAATAAAAAAATGATAATTTATTATAAAATACATTTTTCTATATTAAAATCTACTTAAAAAATCTGTTGGAATCATTTTTTTCTCGTACAGACGAGTAGAATCGGCGTAAGCAAGTCAGGCAAATCGGGAAAGAGACTTGAAAAAGGGGAAATGCTGCGTTGGCACGCATATCGACTAACTAAATTAAATCTCTCGTTTTTTTCCTCTCGCATTCTATTTTAACGCATAAAAGAGTTATACCGTACAAGAGAAAATAATCAGCGGATTTATTACGGAGCCCCTGAGATTTTTGCTCTTGAAAATGCGCGGGAGTTATTGTGCTTAAGCTGACAGGGTTCGGTTAATTATCGATAATAAAAAGAATCTAGTACGAGCTGAAGCGGCATTATACCATTGTATTCGCGAACACCAGAGATTTTACTCAGAGACGAGGAGATTAAACATAAAATATATTCGTATGGATGAATAAAATGTTTGTCTTTACCAAAGGAAATTTTAATTCAATGTTCATCCGAGCGATCAGTACGTTCATTAAAAGCCAAATAAATTTACAAGTCCAAAAAATTGTACACCATAAAAACTTGTATTAAAACAATGAAACTTTAAAAAATCAAATCCTAGGGTGGGCATCCGATTGCAAAAATCACTTACGAAAAATTCTTTCGACTCATCGTAAAATTTTTTACGTAAGACCCGAGCTCGCAAGAATCCTCGGATACTCAGCCGGCTCGATAATCCATCCACGCAAAGTACACGCGGCCGCCGCGCGAAATTGCCGCCGGTAAATGTATACATAACCCGGACATTGTCTTCGGACTCCCGGCTGCGCTGCTCTCGCGTGTCGGCGAAAAATTGCGCCCGTCGCCGAGGGCGGAAGCTACTCGAGGTGTAAAAGTATTTCGCAGCCGGGGCGCGCGGACGTAAACTAATACGGCGAGTAACGCCGTAAAATCTGAGAGGAGGCGAAGGCTCGCGCGATAATAAGGTGGGTCGAGTGACGTACGGCCCGAATGGACGTGCGTGCCCCGGGTGCGCGACGACACGCGAAGGATCGACCCCGCCGCGCGGCTCTTATCTCGCCGGCCATCGGGAAGCGCCGCGGGGGCGGCGCAAAAAAAAAAAAAAAAAACTGCGAGCCGCCGGCATTTTTATCGGTCTGCTTTTTATCGCCCGCCGTAATCCCGGCCGGCGAGATGGGAAGCAAAGTTTATGCTTGGCCGAGCCGAGCTATTAGACTGCGCCTCGACTAATGCGTTATACGCGTATACAGGCGCACTCGCGGTGTACACTTAAGTTTATACGCGCCTCTTTGCGGGGCTCGCTCTTCGGTGAATGAATATTCCAGAAGTGGAGGTTCTTTTTGCGCGCGGACGCGCGATAAAACCGCGGTTGTACCCGTAAAAATATTCGGGGTCGCTAGAGTGTATGGGATCGATTAGACTAGCTGGGATATCGACGAATAAATTTCGATGAGTGACTTTCTCTATTACGCGTTTTATTATAGACTAGACTTTCGCCGCGTCGGAGAAAAATGAACAGAAATTGAAATAAGCAAACATTGTTAGTCTTCTTTTCGCTGAAAGCATAATTTAAGTAGTATTTGTTGTGAATTTAATGCGCAAATAATATCAAGCTTTATTCGTGAGTTTGAACGGACAATCGTCTCTTTGGACTAAACTCAATTCTAAACTATTCGCAAGAAGGACTTCGCAAAATCTATATAGGGTTCGCGCGTTCGAACGAATGCCCGGGGCGCTGTTATCAATTTCGACGGCTCGACGGCAATTAATTCGGCGGCGGCGGAGGAAACGAGAAGCGGAAACGGCGCGGCGTCTTAGCTCCGAAACCATCGGCGACTGCCGCCCCGTTCGTTTCCTCCGACGCGTTACTCACGCGAAGATTTCGCGTCGGCGCGCGGCCAGGTCAACAGCCCGCGCGAATCGATGCCGACTCAGTCGTGAAAATGCAAATCGCGACAGGTACGAGGCGCTTATTAGCGGCCAGTTTTGGGTTTCGTGCCGGAACGCGGACGTAACTTTACTTAGTTTTTTTGCTGTCGCATTCGTCAGGAGGTTTTGCCGGCGGTTATGTATAGTATGCAATGAAGCTCGCTCTTTTGCAATCTCGAAAGCTTTAATTCTCGAAACTTCAGCGCTCAATGATGATATCATGCTTGTGTACTAATGACGTTATAGATTAGTGCTGAAATGCAGAGATCGGATTAGCCATGTTATACTAATTTGCATAAAAATTATAATATAAAAATGGTAATAATCTAGATGTCGATTAAAAAATGTGCTAAAATAGCTTACTAACTATTGCATCCAATATATTTTTATTTTGTTAAAATTTACAAAAAATGTAAATGTATCAGAGCACCGAAAGGAATTAAAGAATTTTAATATTCTATATTTTTATACATCACTGCCTTTTTTATTTTTTATCAAAAATATAACGTTAACGACATAGCGTACTCTATTTGACCCGCATACTACCCGCCTTCCCCTATTGCTGTTTTTGCAATTGCATTTGACAAATGTTAGCTTCGTACTCATTTTCCCCGTAACAAGGGACGCCCTGATAGCACAAAAAAGCTTGGATAATGATACGCATCCGAGAAGAAAACCATCGAAACGCGGAAGAATGACGCATTTTTTGCGTTCGATCCCGCTAAAACTGTAATGGAGCGCGCGCGCGCGTTACGCGTGTCTGTCGCCGTGTTTTTTTGCTACACTCCTCTCTTTGCGCGGACGCCAGCATCGGAAGTGTATCATAAGTTACCGAAGGACGCGCCGCTCGCGCAGTCCATATTTCATGCTTTTGTTCGATTCCGTCGAGCATTATTTTAGTTTACGTCGAGAAATGCTTTTCTAGATCGCGGTTTCACCCACGCGCGCCTTTTCTTTTTTCGCGTCTATCCCGGAGAAATATGTTTCGCTTCCTGCCATACTCTAGCCTCCTACTCTCGTTTTACTTTTTTTCTGCCCTTCGCCGGTGATGCTTTTATATTAATAGGCATTACCAGTGCTGCAGCTGTTTTTACCACGACTTTGTACTGTGCTTTTACCTCAAATGTACGTATAACCGTATCTATTGCAAATTACATTCTTGACAGTTAAAATTAAAATTTCATTTCTGCAACGTATCAATATCATCGGCAAAAAAAAAGAAATAAAGTACAAATTCGCAAATCCTACTTTCGGAATCAATATCGACATATTAAAACCTCACCCCCGCCTTCTTTCCCTCCGCCCTCGACTCGTATAACGCGAACATGATCCTCGCGCGGAACCATATGCGCCACGGTACATCTGCATATCCGCGTGCGTCGAAAGAGGCGCAGAGCTCGATTGTCCTCCTCTCCCCTCCGCAACGTCTGCATCGGCTCATCTCCGGTGCATTCGGTGCATAGCGGGTGCCGGGGGGGCGGCGGGCATTGTGCCGGCGCCGCCTAATTAGCTGCCAATCTCTCGCTCGCGATGCGCTCCTTCGATTAAACTCCCGAAAGATGCCCGGGCTCGGGGGGAAGCCCTCGTCGAATTAGCGGCTTCCGCTCGGCGCCGGAACTCGTGAGCTTCCGCGCTTATGTTCCCGCTTCCCGTGTGCGCTCTCCACTCAGGAAACTGAAAATCCAAAGGGACCTTATTCCCTTTCGTATGAATGCGGCCCTTTTCGCAACGTTCGCCTGTATACAATTTTTTTTTTAATATCAAGAGTTCCGCGTGGTGGTTTTGTAGGATGGAATGAGATTTTTTGGAATTATTGCGCGCGCGAGGGGATGTTGGAACCACTCCATACAAATTACTTTATTGTACTTTTTTTATTTTAATTTTTTAAATTTTCCTCTTTTTTGTTATTGCAGAATCTGTTTTAATCAGTTAAACTTATTTAAGAACAAATGTTTTTAAATTTTTAGCAAACAAGAATACTTGTTTAAAAAATTCTTTCGTTGCTAAGAACCAAAAGAATTTTAATTTTTACATCTTCGCCAATAATAAAGATTTATATTATGTTACGGTATTTTTGCACCATAAAGTATTACTAATCCGAAAATAATTTTTGAATTAATCAAATAAGACCTACAAACACCCATAAAAGATATATGTATAGTAAGCATACGAATATTCCGTGCGCGGACACTCCATACGAAGGCGATGCATCGCCAGTGGAAAGAGCCGCACTGTCCAGACGGGGCGACTCTCTTAATCCTCCGAAAAGCATAACATTAGAAAATCCATTTTCCGCGCCGGCGAGCATTTAGAGCCCCGGCGATAAAGCAGCGTTGGACTCCCGGATTCCTCCCACATACACGCATCGCTCGCGACGCGCATATCCCGCGGGGGGAAGGGGGAGCTTATAAGCGGAGCTCGCGCAGCGCTGAGTGGCACTTTAAAGTATTTTCGGCAATATAACGTTGACTTATGGGCCTCTCTCGGCCCGGCGAGCCGGCGTTCCCTCGCGGCGTCGTCGCCTCCTTGCGCGCACCTCGCCCGTCGCCGAGTATTGTGCTTTCCTTCGGGGACGGAATGATTTAGCGGCGGGCCACCCCCGCAAAAACACGCAAGGGGTTGCGAGGAGAGAAATAGATGTTTAGCCGCTCGGCGGGCGGGGTGGCGCGGGACGCGCGCGGCTCCCGATATGGGAAGTATTACATATTTATGGGCTTCTGGTGGCAACGCGCCGCCGACGGCCGATTCCCTGAGCTTCGGCGAAATCTCGACGCGGAACGCAGCGGCCCGCGGGGGCGGCGAACGCGCGACGCCGAATATTTACATTCCCGCGGGCGAGTCGAGCGTGCACGAGAGCGACGAGCAGTTTTATTTTCTTCATTTTTTTTTCGCCCTCCCGTCGAAATTGTTTTCCTTCTTGTTTCTTGCGGGGCTGACGCGATTACGGGATTCATGCGTGCCTCTTGCTTGGTAATGGAATTTTATATTTGCTTTTGTGCGTGATGAGGCCGGTTGATTCGTAACTATGATGCGGAATACGATGTAGAAATTGAAAAAGTAAAAAGTAGAGTCGATTAGTATTCTTTTTTTATTTATTTATGCACCTAATTTGTTCTTAATTATTTATTTGTGCACCTTTTTTGTAAGTAAACCCCGAAACCCGTATAAGTTAGACGCATTGCGAGTCAAGTTTGTGCTGCCACCTGGAGAGTAATATAAAGACTGGACTATGTTCAGTGTTCTTATCAAATTTTTGATTGAATGGATTTAATTCGTATAAAAATTAAATGATTCCTACTACTCTCTAAAATTAAAATATCGAAATTCATTGTTTTTATATTTCGAATTATGATGAATTATGTAAAAATCCACTTCACTTGAAGAAAAACTGAGCCAATCGAACATATAAAAGCTCAATTATCTTTTAAAAAAGGAAAAGCGATTTTTCGAATTTATCACTTATTCACGCTTATGAAAGTAAGTTTTTAAATATCCATAAAAAAAGAAAACATATAAAATAAACAGCACAATGCTCCAAAAAAGAGAAGTTCCGTATCCCTGTAAGAAAATACCGAGGTTACGGTACTTTAATAGCCCAGCAAGTAGGAATTGATTTAGAAAGGCCGTAAGTTAAAAACGAAAAGTGTTTACCGATGGCTCGTGGCGATAAAAGTTTTTTCAGCCACTCGGCCCTCGTAATGCAGTCGGCCGGTCTCCACCTCCGGCCGCCTCCCTCTGGCATTTCGCTCGCGTAACCACTTAAGTCGAGATAACGAAACAAGAGCTTTTCTGTGCCGAGCGCAGGACTATCTTTCGAAGCGCAGTCGGCGGCCGCGGCGCACCGGCAGTAAACTAGGCGAATCCCCGTCTTATCGGCGCAATTGACTGCATCGCGCGCCCGCCTCCCACCCGCGTATAAATATAACTAGTTTATACAAATGCGGCAGGGCGCCGTCCGCGCGACGGCCGCAACTGTAGCGCTAGACGCTCATAAACTTCCGGCGAATCTTAAATTTTTCCGGCGCTCCCGCGATTGCACCCCCATCCCCCTCTATCTTCTGGGCATGCGCGCGAAACGGAAAAAAAAGAAAGCGCCGCGTAACTTTCTTTCTTGCTCGCTTGATTTATCGCCAATGAGCTGGAAGTCTGTTGAGAACGAAAGTAGTGATAACTTTTTTGCTCTGTATTTGTGGTTATTGGATTTGGTTTTTAAGAACATTTTATTGTGATTCGTTAGATAGACGTGCGAATGTTTTACTGTTTGAGCACACAGTATACACACTGAGAAAATTTTGAAGTGAAGTTTACTGTAAAAATTAGGGAAAAAAGGAATCGTGGGATGGTTTGTAATACTAGAAATTTTTATGACGAAATCTCTGTAATTTTACTTGAATCTTGATAACTCACAGAGAGCTTGTAACTTTTACAGGAAAAGCTCCATTTTATTAAAATATTACAGGAAAATCACCATAATGATGTTTACAGTAAACAATGCAATTTTTACGATACATTTTTCTCTGTGTAGTATTCAATTTTTAATAAGCAGTAAATCAATAACACCGAAATGCAATTTTTTTTAATATCGTTAAAGGATAAAATTATGACTTTCACGTTCAGTATTTGTATCTCTGCATAATAGGTTGAAGCGCCGTATATAACATAACATAATATTCCTCGATATTCGTAAAACTTCGCAGCGTAAACGAGCATTTGAAATAAAAAGTAATGATAACTGCTCGTTACAATGAAAATTTATAACGGCGCACGTGGACAAAGTTTGCCCAGGAGCATAACGAAATTCGCCTCGCTCGACCAAATTTAATCACGTCGAAGCTCGCCCGGCGCACATGAGCCGCGACTAAACGGAAAGCACGAAAATTCGCCTCCGGCCGTGGGCACATTTTTCCCGGGGCTTTTAGCAGTGGCCGCGGCGAATCGTCCGATTTCTGACACTTTCGACGAGAGGCCGCGCGGTGCAATCGCGCGTGCTGCGGCTCGCGACGAAATTGCCAGGCGCGGAATTTACGACGTCATTAAGTGAAGCGTATTAGGGGCGATTCGACGGCCGAGGACCGGAAGTGCTTAGCCTCGATTTGCTTGCGCGCGCGTCTCTCCCGCGGTTTCCCCGATTCGACTCGGCCATCCTTTATGCGGCGCTGCTGTATCCCTCCCGGGGGGTCGGTATATAATGCCGCTCTCTGGGGTGGACCGGCGCGATATTGCATTGAATATCGAATGCCGGACTTTTCTTTATGGCCCGGCTGGGGGATGCGCGGAAAACAATGAGCCCGCTTCTTTCTCCTCTCTTACTTCGTGAACTGTGTCCGGTCAGCGTTTTGCCCGATCCCAAAGATTAATTAGCGGCTTTGCTCGGGCGCGTTCCGCTTTATTGCCTCATGGAGTATGTTTATTTATTGCCATTCAAAGCTGATAAACAGGAATTTATTGGGAACTGTCTAATAATTAACTAAATTTTCAATTGCTTCCTCGTAGAGGATGAATAACATCTCTTAGAGTTTTCACTTGAATTTGAGCTTTTTTCTTTTCTGATATCGAAGCACGGAATGGTCAGACTGCAGATTATTTAATTTTCTTTTTGAAATTTCGATTATTGAATTCATTATAATTTGTTTTAGTAGTAACAAATTTACAGATTTCAGACATTCGTGATTCAATGTACTTGCAACTTTTTTTTGCAAAAGCTATAAAAATAATTTGGCCGCAGTTCATTCGGCTACTGGAGCCTCCCAAATAATTCACCGATGCGCGCGATATAGCGATTACCCCGCGGCAGCGACAATCGCGGCGTCGCATATAAAAACGAAGCGAAGCAAGAAGCTCGCGCGCTATGACACCCGGGCGCACTTAACGGAATTGAGGGAGAATGCGCGGGCGCCCGGGGGACAATGGCGAGCTGCCGCCGAGAGGGGAATGTCCGCGCATCGGCGAAAATCTACATGCGCTCCAGAAGAGGCGCGCATAACGCGAAAATTTATATCCTTTCGCGGGTGGCGATCGCAGGAGGTCCGCTCTCGCGTCGAGAAGCGCGACGAATCACGGCGGCGCGCTCCCCGCGCGGCCGGGGCTATTAGCACCGCCGCTCGAGTGGCGCTGAATGGCCCCGGTCAGGTTGGTCCCGGCCGGCGGCTTTTACGAGCGCCGGCTGCGGCCCGCGTCGACACACATTTGCCGATCGAGCAGAAAGAAAATTGACTATTGTGCCCGGGCGCAAATGAAATTTATAGGCCCGATCGACCGGGATGCGCGCGCGGGGGCTCGCCGCGTACGGGAGATGATATTCGACGGCGTGTAGAGGAAATACGGCGGTAGTAAACGTAAATTATTTTTTTTCTCTCTACGTAGGCGATCATGAGCGCGCATTGTAGTTTTATGTAAAAGTAATTCTCTCGCGCACACCCCTCGTGTTCGAGCGGGAATTCGGGATATCGAATAAATTTCCGCAGCGGCCCGGAGGAAATGTGTTGCTGGAGAAGTTTATTGGAAATATTTGCTGCTAGTCTACTTGCTTTAATAAAGAAAATGATGATATCATTTTGACTTATATGATTTTTAATAAATTTTTATCGACACTCATTTCTAGGATCTTTTTACTTAATTATCATGCTAAATATATTTAAGTTTAGTACCGTAGAGAGTTTTTTTTTAATTTTTATCAAATTACGAGATACAGTTAATTATGTCACGTAGATTGCTATAGCATTTTATGTTTGTCGAATGTGAGGGTAACTTTAAAAAAAAATCTTTACAATAAGTTTAGTAAATTTTACTTAACATGTCTAAATGTCAGTCTATGTACTAAACTTTATGTGCAAATTACTACAACATGTCTCTCAGTGTATAAAATTTTATAATTAATTAATTACATTAATTATGGTTAATGAATTTTGTAATATAAATTTATATAATTAAAGTTTCCAATAGAATAGCGATTAAATAATGAAATGGATAAATCGATGCGAAAAGTAATAGTACCCGAGCCGGAAATCCGTGCAGACAACTCGTAAGCCACCCTCTGCATACCCCTTCCCGCAATAAATAATTGGCGCGACAGGGCGCGAAAAGGGCACGCGAGCAGACGGCGCCGACGGGGAAAATTCAATTCGCGCGCTAAAAGCCTCGCACCCTGTAAGGTGAACAGCTCCTTACGTACATTCGGCTCGCTTGATCTTCGGCGCGGCTATGCGTGAGCTCGGTTAATTCCCGATCCCCGAGTCGGAATGCCAAGATGAATTAGTAAAGAAGATATCGAGCCTGCGGGCATTCCGCTGTAACTACGCGTATCTTTGTACTCGCCCTACAGCCTTGGCTTTACACCGCGGAATACGTAATGCGGCGCGAGCAAGTTTTGCCTTTGTGCCCGCGCGGTTTGCACGACAAGCTGCGTACAGTCGGCAAGACTTGATAATCAGGAAATTGATCAGATATGCTCCCAATTAAGCTAAGTATCTCGCTGCGAAAACATTTCACTGGCTCACGTGAATCATCAAATATTAATTGACTTGGATCTGTACCTTATGCGTGTAATCAAGTTTATTACACTACAATTATGTTTCTGTAAATCGATAAAAAATGTTTTAATCATTCGATAAATTAAAGTTATTTATTTAAAAATTGGTTGTTTACGTCATCGTTAACTACTGAAAGAAAAAAAAATTACTTAATTCCAGCAAAAAAGTTAAACGACTCGCTATTAAACGTACTCCAGTGCGGTTTTTACTCTTTCTTATTTACGAGAATGTAGGAACAACGCAGTAACATTAAGCTCTACAAACTGGCATTGAATTTTTCATGCGCGGTAGCTTTACGCCGGGCGGGCAATGCAACATCGTACAAAGCGCTAACTCGATGTTGATCTTGGCGGTGGCGACTGTCTCTGGTCGGTCACGTGCGGTCGCGCGGTTGTTTTCCGCGAGCGCAATTACGTGATTAAGACGCCCGAGGCCGCTGGAAGGGTCCACTAAGTACGTACTTAGGACCGATCTTCCCCGGCGCGCGGGCGCCTATTGCCATAACTCGCTGTTCGCCTCGTTCAACGGCGAAATTTCAGTTTGCCGGAAATTAACTGAATAATTTACGCGCCGAGTCTGGCGCGCCTGCGAACGTACGCCAGTCACGCGCACGCGAGTCCTATACATACTACCCAGCAGCGGGATCCCGACGACTGCGAGCTACCTAATCGGGTTACTCTCATTACCTAAATTATTTCATTAACTATTCAACGCGGTGCACCTCCAATGACATTTTTATCGCGGAATCACGGCGTTCTTCGACTCCTATTGTCTCGGAGTATATAATGTGCAATCACTGTCATGTGTAACTAACGGATTTTCGAACGATAAAATTAGATTCAAACTAATTTCCTCGACTGGAGCTAAGTAAAGTGACTTTTTTTATTCAATATTAATGCTATTTTTCAATCAATAAATGTCGAATGTTACAAAATGCCCATTCAAACTTTTCAAGGCGTTTAAAACCGTATATACAAGTCACTGTGCAATTCGATCGCGAGGAGCTCCAAATTGAATCTCCGCCGACTGATCGGCCTTCATATTTTTGACTGAGGCAGCCACTTCGCGAGCAGCTGCGCCGGATCAATTCGCCGGGGCACTAGCGCGCCGAAGGAGGCGCGAGCGCGGGATCCGCGCGCGTATAATCGAGGAAAAGCGCGCCGAGGGGGCGGATAGGTGCTTCCAGGCGGCGGGAGCTTGTCTCTGCCGGTGACACATTGCGAGCGAATCTCGCGCGCGCTCGCTCGTCTCCATTCGAATTCAAATGAGGCCTCGTTCGCGTCACGCCGCGCCTCATATACGGCTTCTCCCCTTGGCGGCGCGCTACACCCGCGCGCGCGCTTTTTTTTTTTGACGCGCCTCGGCCTTTTTGCGCCGGAAACGGGGAAATTCATAGTGGAGAAATTCCGGAGCGACGGGAGGGAAGTTTCGAAGAGAGGTACGAGCGAGTTGGTAGATTGCCATTTTTATTGAATTTGGGAAGGTGGACGAATTTATTTGCGATAGGAATTTGATAGATCTAAATTGTTTCTTTGGCAACGCGCTCTGTTTCGAGTCGAGTGACTTTTTCAAGGGTTTGCTTGTCGATTAAAAGACTATAAAGCGTTTTAGTTTTCATCGAAGTTAATCAAAGGCAATCGAACGATCGAGCGGTTAGATTGATTCCTTTACCAGCGTTTCTTTTTGGCGCTTAAAAACATAACAATCTTATTATCAAAAATTTCGAAATTGCTTTCTTTTTTTAATTCTGTCCACTAAAAAATGAGTAAATTCCGTAAGAAACGAAATAACAAACATTAAAGTTTCACAATGAACACACACCGGTTCGCCGTAGCAACAGCGACAAAGAAAATTTTTCGCCGAGCACCCCGGCGCCCGTATGAATGCGCGCGTCGTTCGGCGAAAATGAAAATTCGACAGGGCGTCCCAGCCGGCTCACGGAAAGTCTCAAAGGAGCGCGAGCTGCAGCCTCTTTTATGAGATTCGGCAGTTTGGCCCCGGAGCACCGGAAAGCACTTCACTTTGTCGCGCGCACCTCGGATCCGCGGGTGCGCGCCTCGCGCGACACAATAGCCGGGGGAGGGGCTCGCGAGGTGCGCGGAAGCGGCTCACGGCCGCGCGAATTAAGAAGCCGCCGATTTCATAAAATCCCTCGAAAACGATATGCCCCCAGGGCGGCAGCCCCTCCATTACGTTAATGAAGAAAAACAGCGACGAGAGAGAAGGGGTTGGCTTTTTTCGCTCACTCTCTCTCTCTCTCTTGCTCTGACTCGGATGTACACTTCCGAGGAATTTGTTTCGCACGCCACTAAAGCTTTCGTCCGTTGTCTTTTCTTTCATGGATCTTGTACTTTCATTTTTGAAATTTTCTTTCGTTATTTTCGTTTTATTCTCAATGTTTTTAGAGAGCTTTTTGACTATTATTCTTTTGGAAATTTCAATGACTTTTGAGATACTATTTTTGCGATCACTACTTTATGCTTAACATTACAAATTAAACATTATTACAATTATCATTTTTTCAATACATTCTAGTTATTCTGCAGTAAGATCATTAAAGAATGCCGATAATACTGGAATATAAACAAGTAAGAAATGCTGGATAAGATAAGGGGAGTTATCGACAGTCTGTCTGAATGCTCCAGATCGAGAAATACTGTCTTCTCCGAAAACTATTAAATCTATACCCATGGATATATAGCAAAACGATCAACGATAATTATATAAATTAAATATTTATCTTTTATTGCCGTTTTATTTCATACACACCATTTACTATTCCAATACTTTTTATAAGTTCAGCTCATTGTCCGTGTATTTTTTTCGCATTGAATATAAAACTGGCAACATAATTTTTAACCGATAAGAGAGTCTTCTAAATTCACCACTCGCAGTATATTTTACATAAAAATAAGAAATGAACCACGCGTGTTCCGTCTCCACTGCCGCGAGGTCGGCAGCCCGGGCGACTGCATCTAAGACCCGGGCGGCTCTCTCGCCCGAAGCTCCGCGACGGTGCGCTTTTATTGTTCGGCACTCCGGGCTTCGAGTTTATATTAGCCGTCCGGTGCAGGGAGGGGAGGGGCGGCCCCCGGTGTACGCGCCGTAAGTCGCTTAAATCTCGCCGAAGCGGCTATATATCCGCGAGAGCGCGATCCCAAATTCCCCGGAGACGCTCGGCGGCCGGCGACATCCCTCTCGCTCGAAACTTATTATGCCGGCGCGGGGGAGGAGCCGGGGAGGGACGGACGAGAGGCGCCGTCAAACGGGGACGAGACACTTTTCATTTACGCGAGGAACCGGGGGAGAAAGTTCGCGACGGCCGTTCGCTTCTTCGAGGAGGGACAGGTCGCGGGAATTGAATTTTAGGTGAGTGGACGCGGCCCCGCTCGCTATATATGCAGTGCTCGCAGGGGTGAATGGGAGAGTTCGCGCTTAAAGTTACTCCTTTCGACTTTTCGCTCGGAGGCACCTTTGCTCCCGTCTAAGAGCTTTTTCGTATTTTCATTGTTATGAATAAACTTTTTTATAATCGTCATTTTACCTTTTGTAACTTGAGTTTAATAATCCTTTCGCGCAGAGTGATAAGCGATGACGAATGCCTGTAATGCAGGTGTAGCTTTCCCGTATATTTATTATACCGTCGCCTCTAACGAAGAAAAGCACGTTTTCATTCTCGCCGTGAAAAGTAGCCTAACTCGCAAAAACTAGAATATTTTGCAAGAGTCATGCGGAAAACGACATTTCCTGAGTTTCCCCCAAAAGTCTGCCGGAAATGTAGCGAAATGGGATTTTCTTTGCAGGAAATTCGCGAAATGTGCTTTTCGTCGTGGGAAAATTTCAAATTGAGTTTTTCTTCGCGGAAATTTTACCAAATGTGTTTTTTTCGCGGTAGATTTGAATTGTGCAGCAGAAAAAAGTAAAATGTCCTTTTTTCGTTAGAGGCATCGATATATAGAAAACTAACTACACAAATTTAATATGTACATGAGAATCAATTAAAATTAAAAGAAAAATCATAAATAAAAAAATCATTTCTTTAGTTCTAGTGTTTGAGCTGACATCAAAATTAACCCGAGTAAAGAAAGCGAGCGTACTGGGCATAATTAAATTCTTCCATCCTCAGCATCTCTGACATGCGGCACTATTTGCCTTCCCGTCTTCGCGATTCTCATTGTCTCCCCCGCGCACCGAAAGGACCTTGTCTCGTTAATTCGCCGATTGTATCCACAACAGCGAGCGTGTACACGCGGCCCGACGAGACCTCCTGCAGCCCCTCACCAATGGGAGAGAGAGAGAGAGAGAGAGAGGGAGTATGGTAGAGTCGAGTAGAGCAGAGAAAGAGAGAGATAGATAGAGAGTGAGAAGACAAAGCGTTGCCGGGGCGAGCGTGCGCGCACACAACTGCATTAAAAGCGCGCCTCGCGAATCGTCTGGGGAACAATGACAGGTACGGGCGTCCCTTACACCGCGCGAGGATCATCCATTAGTGGCTCTCTGTTTAATCGGAACTCAAAAAGTTCCGCGCAGTCGGCTCGTTAGAGGCGTAATTGGCTTCACCCTCCACCCCCGCGCCTTTTTTTTATCCGCGAGCGCGCTTTTAAGCGACTGCCAAGTAAGGAGGACTCGGGGGAGGGAAAGAAGGCGAAGAGAGAGAGAGATAGAGAAAAAAACACGCGTCGCCCCCGCGAAAAGAATGAGGGGACGCTTCAAGGGGTTGCAGCAGAGTAAACGTGTCAGGAGCAGCGACTGCCATTAATTAGGACCCTCTCTCTCTCTTTCTCTTGTGTCCTGTACGTTGTGATTTTCGCTAGCCGTACTAGTCCTCAAGTTCAGCTCGATTCAAATGAGAAGCGCCTTATCTCCGCGCGCCTATTTATTTCACCCTCGGAGGCATCTGCGCTTTTTTTGCGTTTTAACGTAATTATATACGAGCTCCTTTTTTTATCTTAACCTGCACTTATTCAAGTTCTTGCAGCGATATTAAATTACAATCACTTGCAACTGTGCAGGGCGAATCCCTCTGAAAAAAAATCAACAGCAAATCCGGACGCTGTGGCGAGTCAGGACGATTAAAACGTCGTGAAAGCCTTGTCCATCGGCGAAAGACGCAAACATCGCTGGGCTCCAAAAAAAAAAATCGCAGACGCGTTGATTGATGGTCGAATGCAAATGCCCAATCTATTTACCCGCGCGTGTGTCTAAGCGCGACGGCGTCTTCTTGCTCGCCGCGCGCCTCGCAATTTATTCCAGTACTAGTTACACGCAAGATTAATGGAGGGGATTTCCTGCGCAATTTAACGCCGTAAATCATAGCGAGCGCGAGCCGGCGGTATAGACGGTGTATCGCGGCCGCCTTCGGTTTCCCACGCGTCACCTGTCATCCGCGCGCACACACGCGAATCTTCTCGCGGCCCGCGGAGTGGGCACTTACGCGCCCCAATCGAGTGCAACAAACGAGCGTAAGCAGAGGCCGTCGAGTGGCCACTCGCGAAATCGTCGTCGCGACGGTTTCTCCCTTTGTCGCCGCGGGCCCTTTGTTTCTTCTTCCGCGCTTCGATCCGCCGGGGTCTCAATGGGCCGGCCGGACGAAAAGTCAATAAGTCCCGAGGATCGAGGGACGACAGCATTAGCCGTTCATTATTTCGCAGCGACCGTAATTACCGGGGGCCCTCTCGTGGAGGCACGCGACCGGCCCGACATATGGCGAGGCCGCGCTGCGAGCGGACCGCGAGCCACTCGAGGTCCCCCGCGCGGATCACGCGGCCCTGACGTCGAGAGATGAGACGGGGATCCGTTGGGGGGTATGCAACGCATTGGAACTCGACTATTTCGGCAGTTAGCAACGATTTTTTTAAGCTTGAGCACGGCTTTCGTTCGATTGTCTTCAGGCGGATTAACGAGTCTCGAATTTGTTGAGCGATTAATTTACTTGAAGTTCGCTTGCTTTATCATGAAATTTCCCCAAAATGTGGTTCAAAGAAATGGTAAGCAATTATTTTATTTTTTACAGGGATGTCTCGATTTTAATTAAATAATCTTGCTTTTCTTGCGTATAATATTGACTAGAGAGTCGGTATGAATAGAAATGAAGCGGTATCGCTTTTTAAAAGCAAGTACTTGTTGGTGACAAAGTAAGCGAAAGGCTTCACATTGTGAAGCAGTTTTCAAGTGACTGTCCAGAAGTTGACATTCATTACGATTGTATCGGACGTCATTTAGATTTTTTCTTTCCCATCACTTTAATTTGCACGTACACACTCCCCCGCAATCCGTGATTTTCTTTCATGGACCGTGAGAACGGATTTCTCCTTTTGGCGATGGATTAATTATAAGATTAGTTTTAGGATTGAGTCCTAATATTAATGCAAAATGAAAATAGTAAATAGATTATTTATTTGTTTTATTTCCATCACATTTTGTTATCGTTATTATTTAAAAATTATATTATTATAATATTTATTTATATTAAAATACGTACTGTTGAAATTTATTTTATCTCAGATTTTAGCCTGTATTTACATTTACATTTTTCTTATTTTTTAGTTATTTTATTATATTTTAACTTACTTTATCTGAATGGTAGGTTATTTGTAAAAAAAAGCAGTTGAATATAAATTAAATTCTACATTAAGTGGAAAATTCCTAAAATTTGCAAGAGAGTATAAACAGGAAGTACATTTATCTCAAATATAATAATTTTTAACTCAAGCTTTGATTCAGATAAGGCCTGCTGACAATTAAATTAAGATTACAGCATCTAAAATCCAAGATATTAAATATAAATTTATTTACTATTATCAAAGTTCTCTTCTAACGTAAAATATCCGAATAGACCTATAATATAAACGCTTGACTGAAATCTACTATTTTAATGCCTTTAGCATTAACAACACTTCACTTCCAGTATTCCCAAACTGCTTTCATCATTTTCTCCAAACTTCGCCGTTCGCTCAGAAAATCGGTTATCCTAGATCAAATCAGCAGCGCGCGTTGATTAATTAAAATGCGCCTCGGCGAAAGCAGCTTAATTAATCAGAAAAGTTTGAGCTTGAGAGAGCACGGAGCAACCCGATAGCCGGGTCGCGGTCACCGCGGCAACCGCGCGTCCGAACTATTCGTCCGAGCGTTTGCGCTCGCGCCTCTACTCCGCGAATACCCGTGTGACGGCGAGTCTCGCGCTGCGCGGACGTTCGAGATGTATTGCGACCCCTCGGACACCCGGGCGTCCAGGTTAAAAGCAAATAGCCGCCGGGCCCGAGGCGTCGGTAATTGATTGAGCAACGCCGGCCACGCAGTTATGCACGCGCGTCGCTCGGACGCCTCTATCGATCGCGAGGCGCGCTTATATAGATATATGTACATATGTATAGATATCTAAAGGTATATATATATATATGTATAAGAAAACGCGCGACTGGGGCTTTTACGAGCGCCCGGAAATCCTCCGCCGCGGTGATTTCCCGATGAGCTAGTCCAATAGTCCGGAGTGCCCGCGCGCGCTTTGTTATTCACTGGGGAGTACGGAGGCGATGGATTTTTCAGGAAAAACTTGGGCGACCTGGAGCGGCTCGTAAAAATACTTGGGATGCATCATTTATCGAGATCGGAGCTCTGGGTGCTATCGAGGTTGATTGTTATTTGCGGCAAATCGCTGATTTTCGTTGCCTCGGGTGGGTGTAATGCGTGGCTTGATTACGCGATTGGTACTTCGAACGGAATAATGGATAGTAAAGGAAATCTGTTTGAAAACATGAAAGGATTTCTTTGTGCTTTAAACGAAAATCCTTTGTTTGTGTCCGATAACCGTAAAATGAATTGTTAAGCACAGCATATAACGTTTATAATCCTGGATTTATAAATTTGTAATTGAAATTTAATTAACAAAAACTTTTAAATATTAAATTATTGGAAAAATTGCAACGTGCAAAAGTTCATTATTAAATTTACTGCAGTTTATTTTTAAATTTATTGGAAATATACATTATTTTGCTTTAGTTTAATTTACAAGAAACTGTATTACATTTTTTCCAACGACTTGCAATTTTTAATACAACCGCACCTTAGTAGTTGTAAGCATACACATGCACGCACATCCCGGACCTCCGCGTGAAAACGCTGGTGTTCCCTGCCCGGGCTGTAAATCAATTCGGCGCATCGGAGGTATTTCGGTTAAATGACACATGAGTATCCTAGCGAGGAGAGGAGTCGGGCGCGCGAGTCCTATAACGTTCTTCCTCGCTCCGCCGCCCCCGTCCGTCTCCTCCTCCGCCGGCGCGCAGAATTGAATGCGACGCATTGTCCGGCTTAGTCTGACCGTGCAGGGTATTACTCAGGGAAGAGGGGCGCGCCCGAGAAAATCGCACGCGAGAGGACGATAAAAGGCCGTTTTATTCACTTTTCCGAGTTAATAATGTTTCATAATCGAATAAAGGAAGCCCGGGATATTTAATAAAATTTCGCGAGGCGCACCGGGGGTTTTTCAAAAATTTATTGGACCCCGAGGAAGGTTGATATTCACTTTGACGTCAAACCAACGTCTGCACGTCGCACGAGAAGCAACGTTTCGGAGGATGAGGAGAAAGCTATTTTTGAATGGAATTTTTCAGTGCAGACTTACATTTCTTCTTTGTACCATTTTACAGTTATGAATATTAATTTTTACTATTTTGGTTTCATTCACCCTCCCATATTTATTACGTTTAAGAAAAATTGATATATATTTCACGATTAAAGGTATAGAGACCTGCAGCATTTGAAACGGTCATAACTTATTACAAACGTGTTTTACAATAGAATAATCGTTTACAGTGAGTTATTTAAATCTCCCCAGTCCTTCAGTTGCCACGGAAACCCTCGAATAAAATTAGTCTCACTCAATTATCGCAGATCCGCCAAAGAGCCATTCAACTTAATACAACAGTATAAATTGCTTCCTCCTTTGATGTTTTCCCAATAAAAGACTCTTCCGCCATTCACGCCATTTGCGCGTTACCTCGGCTCCACCGAGGTATGATTATACCGTTACACCGTTAACGCCGGGCAATCGACATTCTTTCACGAGTATAGATATAAAGAGAGTCGCGCGAAATCGGACGGATATTAGCGGGAATATAAAAATGACGCGCGGGCGCATAAAGTCGGCGCGAGCTCCGCAATATTCGCCGCGGTCCCTCGTGAATTTCCGCCGCGCCATTCACGTTCATTTGCCATATCGTCACGCGTCTTATCGAGATTTATCGCGCGCGTCATCTTGCAGCGCGGCCGTATTTCACGCGCACTTTTTTTTTCCGTCGCTCTCGCCCGGCCGAAAAGCCCGGCTACTATATTTCGCGAAACACGAGTTCTTTCTTGGCGCTGTGGGCCGTTTTTTTTCGTGGTGGGTGCTTTTGCGAGCGAGGGAGAAAAGGAAAGGAGCGACGAAGCTGGGACGAATGCACGTCGCTGCGTACGAGCGAGCGTCCTGGACGAGCCGTAATTCAATAGTGTCCACTGCGTTTCAGGATCGTGGACTTCTTTATTTTTTCGCTTCTAGCGATTTCAAAGTTAAAATACGATTAGGGCTCGGTTGATTTACAATGAAAGAAAGAGGAGATACGAGAGATTTTCAATCTTGTGTTATAGCGGCAGAAGGGTTTCACAGGTTGACGCGACTTAAATTTTTGTTTTTTTATGTTTGAGACCAATACCTACTATTAATTTTAAGGTGTTGTTGTACTAAATATTGTTTAAATATTTTTTTAAATCTTGAGGGGTAATAATGATAAAAAAAAAATTATTAAATAAAATAATTTCATGGCTAATAATTTTTCTTTTACATTAAAGAAGTGATTATTAATAGTAATAGAAGGAAAATTTAATATAAATTCTTCAAGGCAGAGGGCAAAATCTGAAAATATAAAAATAACTACCATCATTCTTAATCTGCAGAATAAACATGAATCAGGTATACATTTGTGATATTGTAACATGAATTTTTTATTCAACTTTTACACAGATATATAATTTTTTTTGGTTTGTACAAGTTGACTGCAAGTGTCTTCTCAAGGTTTAGTGTTTCCTCGTTGCTCCTTATCCCTCGCCATTCTTCCTGTACTAGCGAGCGCCTCTTACGGCTCATTTTTTCTCCCTCTCTCTCATGTCCGTTGTTGCGCAGGCGAATAGCGCTAGCAGACGCGAAATAGCCGGCGATAAATTTGAGACGGTTACTGCTTTTCGATGGTTTAATGCAGGGGAATGGAATTGAGTAGCTGCGACTACGACACGGATCTACAAGATAGAGCGAGCGAGCGAGGGTAGCAGAAAAAAGGCGGTGGGAAGAGGCGAGAGAGCGGATAACGACCGCGCGTCTCGTCGCGGTGGAAAAAATAAAGGCGCACTGCCGGCGAAATCTGCGAACGATTCGACGGGCGCGCGGCGAAAAGGAATTGGTCTGCAGCCGCTGTTAAGATTGGCCGAAACGTCGAGAGGAGCCGTTTCAGATAGCGGCCTGGACTATTTAGAAAAGGAAGTGCGCCCGCCTGGGCTTTTATTTTGTTGCCTTTGATAGGTAGATCGAGCGGAGCAGCGTATAGAGAGTGTATTGCATTAAAACTGTTTAAACGTTATTACGCGGTTGGAAATCCTACGTTTTGAGTAAACGAGAATGAAAAAAAAACAAAGAGCGCAAAAACATTTACGTAAATTTCCGAATGTAAAAAGTGCTTTTTAATGCAAGTGCAATAATTTAGTTTCTCGAAAGAGTGCTTAAGCGAAGATAATCACACAGTAGTGTGAGACCGTGAGTGGGAGACTGAGTGCACATGAACAATTTTGTTTTTTAGTATAAGGGTAGTAAACAAGAAAATTACATATACAGTTAACATCTTGCCTCCAAGTAATTCTTAGAAACACTGTACAACACAATTACCCCTGTATTAGAAATACTAGAGTTTTTGTTACTTTTCTATCTTAAAGATTTTATCACGTCTCCCCATACCTACCCAACAAAAGGAAGCGGAACCTGCAGCATCCTTGTGCATATACATGCTAGTTGAAGATACGTTGCAAGCCTCTAACTCCTAACAGAATAAATTTTAAAAAGGCGCCAAGGTACAAGCACGTTTACTGACTATGTGTTCATTCAGCTACTCCTTTATATAGATTCCGATCTACCTTTATCGAGGAGTGGAGCCAAAGTCGTGACAAGAAGCGAAACTTGCATTATTTTCCGTCATAGGCGCAATGACTGCTGGATTATTAACATTTTAACACTGATATAACTTTCTTTTTCCTCCATTTATGTCTATTTTCGCATTTAGCGTTCGTGCTGGTAGAAAAGGGGGCGATATAATGACCGCGAGAGGCGGTCATTATATCGCCTTATTAGTTGCGGTTGCGCTCGATCGAAAATCATTGCGATGTAATTGCGAGCTGGCCTGAGCCCCTTTAGATGCGATTGCTTGGATAATCGTGGATTATATGTTTGCTCGATTACTATATACACACATACTACCGACAGATATTGATTTACATTAAAATTGACTTTGAATTTTGTACGAGATGTAATATACCGTATTGCGTGAATTAATTTGTACGTTACGCTACGTTGGTTATTTGTTCGTTAATATTATCACTGTACAAGAGGAGCGCCAATACAAATTGCCGCGCTAAAATAACCGAGCAGTAATTCAACCCGTTTACTCTGGATAACTATAATTTGCTACTGGATAACTATAATGGCGCATCACAAAATCGATAGTACCTCTATTATTCACAAAAATAATATCCTCGTCGCTACGTACGACGGTAGCAAAAGTAACTGCCCCATCAAATCGCAATTATACGGAAAGAAAGAAAAATCGTCCAAGGCACAAAAGTCGATGGCGGCCTCCGCTTGGAAATCGCCGGAGCGTACTCGATCGGCGCCGCGGCCGAAGGATCATCGCGGCGGAGGCGCGCGCGACGTCGCCGTGGCAGCGCGCTCGGATAAACGAGTGAAATGGTCTTGACGTCGAGTGGACGCGGCGCGCGCTCCATAATCCATTGTGCCCCGGTGCCAATTAAACGGCGCGGCCATGCGTGCGCGCCCGATCCCGGGGAACTAACTGGCCGCTCGGGGCGCGCGCCGGCCACCGGACCTCCCGGTCCTCCTTCCGTCCGCGATGGGGTCGGAGGCCCGAGCCGGGAGGTGTACGCGCGCTCGGATAACCGCTGATTGGGTAGCATCTGGACCTTGGACGTCGCGGCAATTATCGTCCGAGCTTACTCCCCCGCGCGCCTCGCCGCCTCACAATGGATGCGCGGCCGATTCGCGTTTCTCCAACGCTCAAGGCCTCCTGGCTGACTGCCTCGTCGTCTTGTGTGTAACAAACAGAGTTTCTGTTAAAATGCAATGTTTGCTACGTTTCTAGCTGAGCTATGTTTTTAATACTATTCTGATAAGAAAGATAAGACTGAAACACTACTCGATTCGTCTGAAAACTGAGCCAGTTGAGCTTACAGTGGATCCGTTTTTTTTGAAATGGCGCTTCGCGCTAGATGATGCGTTATAATTTTAAAAAATGCATACCAACACTTTTTGAATTTTACAACATTCAACCGGATATATACATGAACTGATCAAATTGTGTTTTTAAATACATCCTGCCACAGTTTTTTAAAGAGATTTTGATTATTTGACAAATCACTCGAAAACGTCGCACATATATTATTACTTAAGACATAAATAATAGAGATTAATTCTGCTGCTGCTATTCCTTCACTTTTTGCTTTCGAGTAAGAACTATCTTAAGGCTAACAAGGGGAAATTCGAACGCATCGTCGTACGATCGCCACCCAATCACACTCGCCGTCGTAGCAGTCGGACGCGGAATCGTCGTAGGTGAGCGCGAATGGTCAGTCGGGTGGTCATTCAGCTATCGTCACGACCGCAGGCGTCCACGTACTCCGGGGCGACGAATCAGCCGCGCTGACGAGCGTCATAATCGGCGGATTATCGCGACCGTGCGCAGATCAGTATAAATCGGCTGATTGGTTTCTGTCACTTGATCCTCACCGGGGCGGCAATGCGGTTACGATCGTCAAGCCGTCGTCGACTCCTAAGGTCCGCCACTTGCATTTCCATAATCCTCGCCGCGTGGGGAGAAACCATTCTTACCGGATTATGCTATACGCGGCTGATTATTTCGCGTGTTTCGTTGCCTCGCTTGCGTCATCGCTCACATTGTATGCTCCGTGACTGAAAGCAAAAATACACTTTAAATTAAGTGACGTAGCTTTACGAAATCAGTATGTAAAATACGTTCAAATGTAAATGAATTGCTTTATTAATGAAGTCATTTTCCTGCAAACAAAATTTGCTAACTGTATATATATGTTACGTATGCTACTTCATTCATAATATATGTCGGTAAAGCAAAATTTTATTTCGCGATATTTAAACCGCTCTTTGATTATTTGTCTGCTAATTCTACAGCAGTCGTTTTTTGCCGAATTTATACAGTGCTGAAAAAAGCGGTATCGTTTAACATCGTCACCCAAAGCTAGTAGCAAAGTTTCAAATCCTCCGAATATCCCATCCACAAAGGGCAATATTATTGCAGAAGTGAAAGGGTCCGAGCTGAAACCCGAAGCTCCGTCGACTCTCCTCCATAGGAGACACGTGTTAGGCCACGTGCGCACCCGGAGTTCTTTGCATTCGCCTCTCCACTCGTTTTTCGCTTGCTCCTTCCTCTTTATTTTTTCGCGCCTCGCCCCGACTCGCCTCCTTTTTGGTCGCGTTTTCCGCGCTCGTATACGAGCCAGTAGGCTCGAAACGTCTCTCTCTCCCTCTCTCGCTCATGGCCAGGGGCTTCTTCGTTTATCGGTTCACGTAGAGTACAGCTCGGCCAGTCGCCGCTGCCGCCGGTTTCTTCCGAGCTACCGGCTGTGTTTTTATTATTTTATTACGAAACGAGTTTGCGACGGTAAGCGCCCGCGCGTCCGAGAATCAAGCAGATGACGACAGTGGTAAGGAGCGCAGGAGCAAAATTAGGATGCAGAGAAGGAAAAGACGAGATGAACCGTTGCTTTTGTTTCCCGCTTAGTATATTTGTAATGAAATTATCACTTGAGGTTCCATTGTTTTATGACTGATCTGTAAATTGAAGCTCAAAAATAAACGTTAGTAGTTTAAAGAATCTGAAGACTTCAGCAGAAGATAGTAGCAGCTGTGCAAAATGTTTGAAGTTAGCCGCTGACTTCATCAAGAAGCTTAGGGAACTCGTTTATTTATAGCTCGAGCAAAGCTTGGAGAAAAGCTTCGTATCTCGTGCGTGGGGTATCGACAGCCGCGCGTTCTAACCGAAGCCGATAGCGATCGTCTCCATCGACGATTTACGAGACTCACCGCTGCCCGTGTCCCCGAGCTCGTAATTCTTTCTTACTTCTATTCGTGTAGAAGTTACATCGGGGTATGTACCAGGGAAATGGGTCGGGATACCCTATGTTCACCAGAAGTGGCGTTATTGCCACATTTTTGCCAAATCATTGAAATTTTCATTTTAAAAAAAATATACTTGCAGTATCCACAATTTCAATAAAATCTGATTTATATCAATTTCGATTTATTTTATTTATTGTACATTCTACAAATATTTATAACATGCATGAAATTCTTCTAATTAATTCGGATTTTATTGAATATTTGTGAAATTTTCTCTGATAAATTGAATAAATCCTCAAAGAATCGTTGGCAAAGTACAGGCAGGCATTACATGGTCATGATTTATATTCTTTATTTTAGCTTCTGATTTCATTTAATCCGCCTTTTCACCGCGTTTCATGGGAATCAATCGCTGTTAGACGCGTAAAATAATTCATAATCCTTTCTCGTCATTTATAATAAAATCCTCAAAGAGGATTTTAACGTGGTAGACTTATGGGATATTTTTTTTATTTTTATTAACAAATTCCGATCGTGCTTTTCAAGCGGTATGTTTTTCATATACTTCGATTGCGACTTTATAATTACTCTACATTTATGGAACGTAAAAAACAGACATTCGTACGCTGTGAATGAGAATTTGTTAATGAGTGAAATGAACATTTACCGATCAATTATTTTTGCCGAGATGCAGTTGGTACCAATTTATTATATTTTTAAACAAGAAAACCCCGATATTAAGTAGATATATAATTTTCTACACTGGATGAAAATGTAAACTGAACCTATACTCGTTACGAATTTCATGATTTTCCAACACTATTTTCATCGATATCGTGGCAAATCGCGATCGTTTTGAAAATCAAAATATCACGGCTCCGACGACTAACAAAGTCATCGCTATCGACGGCAACTTAAGGTCAGCGATGCCGGCGCTCGGAGTTAGTGACCGCGTGGCGTCACGCCGCGAAAAGGAGGGAGACGCATTCGTTATTACACACTACGCCGAGCGATGCGCCTGTCCACGCAGTCGTCGCGGGCACAGGGATCGGCGCGGCAAGTTTCCGGCCGATGGTGGGGACGTAGTACTACACGACGTACTACTATACGCGACACGTGCATGCAGCGTCTGCGTGCATCGCTGATGTTGGCCACAGCCTCGATATCGAGATCTTCGACTTGCCAATTTACCCGGACCGCCCGACCGGCTGTCCTTCTTACTTATGGAGATGCGAAAGTTACGTCGGAGTTTCCGCGGAGGATCTGGTTAATTAATTGACATTTACGAGGAGAGACGGCGAGAGAGAGCTATTTATAGGATTTCGTCTTATCGATGATAGATGGGTGCTATTGGCAGTCTGGAAATAATTGATAAATTGTTGATTGATTCAATTCAAAGTTTCGACGGGGGATTCGATTTTTCCGCGACTTTTAAATTTTTTAAAGATTTTAAAAAGTAAATAGTACTGATTTATAAAAAAATGTATGCTTTATATAATCATTTAATAATGCGACTTGTATACTTATTACGATAACTGAAAGACTTCTGGCGTAGAAAAACCGATTTTCAATAATTTGAGTAAAGTTTTACTTTTCAACTTTAAAATGATGATCAATCAGTTACTCTTTTGTAGTTATACTTTTAATCCTGATGAGTATTTTCGAACAAACTCATATTACATTTATTATATTTATCCGACGAAGCTTGCGCCTGGCGCTGCGACGCGACCATAATAATAGGTTGTATCTGCGTAATACGTAATAATAAAAGGATAGGAGGCTGCTCGCGGAGAAAGACAAAAAAGGACGTATGGAGCTCGAGGGGGGAGGTAGAGATAGCAGCGGTTATAGGACGTGTTTTATGTACACGGCGCACTTCGCAGGATGACAGATAAGTCGGCTATCGAGAGAGGAAGCAACGTGATTCGTGGGTGTCAACGGCGCACGGAGCATAACGGATAAACGCCGGCGCAAGGCGTCGCGGAGCGCCTTTTTTTCCCTTCCGCGGCTCTTCTTTTTGCTCGCCGCTAGCTGCACAATCTGAGAGAAAGCTTTTCCGTGATGCGTTTATTTTTTACGGGATATATAAATACGGTACTTTTTCATAGATAATCGGTGCTCACGGAGTGCGGCTTCTGTTGGCAATTACATTTATAAATTAATTAGATTACCCACAATGTTTTAAATTACAAGTCCGATTAAAGAGATTGGCACGATTGCAGTGCTAAAAAAAATGCGGTAAAAGAGTAAAATTTTTGAAAGCTCGAATTGTATTCTCCTTTTTTCATCTATTGCACACCATGAGACGCGCAACGCGAGGGCGGCTGAGGGTTGTATAATGGAAACGTCAAAATGTAGCAGCTTCGATGAAGGAGAGAGACAAGGCTGTACACACGTATACACACACTCACACACGCACAGTGGCTGGGTTATTCTGCAATAATGCCGGCATTGTTGAGCTTATCAAGCGAGGCTAATTGGACGTGAACAGCTGGGCCGACGGGCGGTAAGCAGCAGCGCTTCGGCTCTTGGACTTCGAGTCTTCTCCTTAGCACTTTACAGGCTGATAATGTAATAGGCCTATCTTGCAGCATAACAGCCTTAATGGATTAATGGATTTGTCTTGAATTGATTCGAACGTGTAATTTTATAAAATTTTTTCGACGGGTAATATTGTGCCATGAAATAATTTAAACTCTAATCTTGATCAAAACCAACGGTCTCATTCAAACACTGATATTATAATTGGTAGATTTATAATCCGTGCAGTTTTTAATTAGTATTATTTAGTTTTTAGCAAAGTCGTGAGCCATAATGTTTGTAAAATTGTTCATATCATGGTAGATCCTGCGTGCAGTCAAATGAATTAAATTACAAAATTTTACAAAATGCACATAATATTCTTCAATTTAATTTACCATCTAAAAGTAAGATCGAATTTACTATAATAAGAAATTTTACTTTAGAGCCCGGTACACTCTTAAATTCAATCGTCTCTCGGAGCGATTGTCTCGATGAAGTTTATCAGCGCAGTTTCTTCGCACTCGAGCAGTGGCGCGCCGAGCGCACGCGTCATCAAACTCGAAAGTATAGCGCGCCGCGGCCGTAAAAATCTCCAAAAGAAAGACGAACGTACGAGCGGGGAATATTCGGAATCGGCTATTCGATGATCGGAAGGACGTAAAACGCCGATGAGAAAGCTCCTATAACCCGCTCCCCGACCCTCCTTCCGTACATACACTTAGCCGCCGGGCTAGAACAGACGTATATTGTTGTCGGAGAATCTAACGCGCGGGGGAGTTCATTTCGGAAAAGCGCATAAAAGAGGGCGAAAGTTGCTCGCCCACCCCCCCGGGGCCGGATTCCGCGATTGAAATTTCACGATTCCCGCTCGGATTATTCACTTTGAAAGCAGCGTATTCGTTAAAGCTCGTCTAGTCCGCCCAACGGACGTTCGCGAAACTTTGTAAATGCAAATTTTTTCGGCTGCGGAAGTGCTCGAAAAGAATTAAGAACTTGTTTGCCGTCGATGTTCAAGTCCGCTGCAACGATTATTAGTTACGTATTCCCATACTTTGCGCACATTGCAATAAAAAACGCTGCGTTTTATTTATAGGGCAGAGGTAAAAAGAACAATTACGGCTCGCTCCAATTTTCGCGAAAAGAAAGCTTCACCTTTCAATTTCGTGAAAAAAAAAAAGCTACTGGACCTTTGATCCCCGCAGCCGTGCGTTTGCGCGCCTTTGCAACGGCGACTGCCCCGAGGGACAAAAGGCGAGCGCGCGCGCCGCGTAAAATCCCCTCGCTTTTGGGCAGCGCGCAAAATTAGTCGATAAACCGTGCTTTAAAGCTCTCCAGCGTCTGCGCCGGAAAGTGCCGTCGATCCCCGGCCGCGTCGCTCCGCTCCGGCTTTGACGACTCGAGAGGAGTTTCGGCCCCGGCGCGACTCTCGCCACTGCGCAAAACTGCGGAGGTCGACTTTCTTTTCGGCGGACAGAGCGGTTTCCGCATTGCCGGCCATAACAAGACTACTTTTCTATACTGCAAAATCACTGGGAGAGAGAGCGTATAAAGGTTTATTTAAGAGGAGCTTTAGAGAAATTGCTCCAGTTGATGGGAAAACTTCTTGTTTTAATTTTAAAGGACTAGTCAGATTTTCTTTCATATTGAATGTTATTCTTGATTGTAGAAATGCTAATCGGTATGTTGAGTAAAAAGTTTCAATACAATTTTCAATAGTCTATTTTGGAGTTCTCGCAAAAAGTTTGAATCGTTAATTTACGTGAACTTTATTATTATAAGAATTAAGAATTAATAATAAATTTAATAAAACATGATTTTAATTTTTAATAGAATGTTTCACTCTGATGTGCGTATCGTAAACAGATAAAACCAATATTATAAGTGTAAAATTATAATTGTATTAAAATATTAATACTTTATATTTTTTATTGAGGATATTAAATGATTGCATGCACGCAATCGTGCAATAAATTTATTTGCTATATATTTTTGTAAGTGTATGTATCTACTATCTACAGATAATCTACAGATTATCAACTGTTAACGCTAAAACATTTATGCTGACACATGCATGTAAGATATAAATAACAGAATTTTAGGTTAATTAAATAGATTAAACCAAATTTTACCAATATTTCTTTTCGAAAGCACTTGGATAAATAGGTCAATCCAACTCTCGGCGAATTAGTTGCACGCGCCTCCTCGACATCCATTTCCGCGACGATTGCCGTGCATCGGACGTCGACGAATTGGGCACTCGCGCGCGAGGCTCCTCGCATAGTCGCGATTTTTCTTCGGGCGCGTAAGTGCACGCCGTGTAAGTCGACGTATCGCCGGGCATCAAATTTCATTAGTCGCAGGAAAACGGGCTCGCGACGTCCGGCCACGGACGAAAATAAATCGCTGCACTCGGGGACCGAGAGGAGCGCCAGAAAGAGGGGGAGGAGATAGCGTTATCTCCGGCGTTTTTGCAAAACGAATTGCCTGGCCTCTCCAACCGTCCCCTTCGACGAAAGCGACAGTGATTCATACGGCGAGTAATAATAACGTCCAAACGTTTATTATTTTTCTTCAATTGCCTTGACTTATCGTCTCTACTTGAAACTGTAATGTACTAGTTTCTTATACTTTCTAGATATACTTTCCTTAGAAAGCGTAAAAGAAGTGTTAAAAAGGAGAAATACGGAAATTAAAGAAGTTCGAAATAATATAATTTTTTTAACTTCTTTTCCATAATTAAAGGAGTTTCACTTATTAAAACAAAAACGCAATGACGCGATAACGTGACAATACACATTAAGACCACATTAAGCGTTGCGGACAAGTTCAAGCAGCGTCGTATGCGCATAAATCGTCGTTCCTCGCTGTTCTTGTGTGGGAGCTCAACGATAGTGAATATTGATTCAACACGGACTCGACTTGGATGCGTTGCAATTCGATACACAGGTGCGCATTACCCGGCCATCCGGATTCTCGACGAAAAGTTTATCCGATCGCTAATGACTGCGCATATCTCGAGTTCCCGTATCAATTTACACTTAAAGCCAATATCAGACGCGCAGTACGATTGCAATCCAAGTGTATCAGTGTCTAGAGTACGTTGCACCAAATCGCAAACGCCATTCATTAAAACGTGAGAAATATCGCGACCAGTGTCGGATTCGCGAATATTTATTTATGCACGTACTTAAGCGTGGTCTAGAACTTGGTCTGGTTTTTACAGGCACATTACGCCGACAGCGTATTTATGTGTGATAAAATGAAGATTTTGCATTCATTTAGAGAAATAATTGCGTTCGTGATTATTTAGCATATATTAGATGAAGAAGGGCAGAAAGTAGAATTAAAAACGTGAAACCTTTTTTGTAGAAATGCACCAAAAATAAGAGGAATGATTACTACATTTTAGTACATTTTACTAATTTTTAGCAAATTTTTATTAATTTAATTTTAGATGGTATTATAATGCACATTTTATTATTTTTCAATAAAAATCAAATTTTCTTGCAAATAACTACAGCACCTGTTCAGTACTAAACAATAAAAAGCCAAAAATAGTACTACGATTCCAGGTGCTCAACAATGCAATCCTTTTTGCATCGAGTCAGCGATCAATGAGGGCAATCGGCCGACCGCACGCCGGATTCACAGTCGCAGAGGGGTAAACCGATTGCCGCGAGGGCGGCCCCCCGGGGTCCCGCGAACGTCGCTGTAATAGTTAGCTCGGGAGCACTACCCCTCCCCCTTTTATGGTTGCACACACGCATAACCGTGCATTACACGCGCGCGCGTTCGGCGAAAAGTGTGCGCTCTAGCCCCCCGCGAGCGATGCGTTCTCGCGTTACCGGCGCGTAAGTAATGACCGGTTTGCGCGGCCGCGGTGCACGCGACTACCGCCGGCCGAAGTTAACGATCGCCCGGGTGCGTTTTCATCGGGCCTCGCGCCTCCTGGCCTTTTCGTGCGCGTTTTTCACCTCGCGCGGCCTGCGTAATAGAATTACGTACGCCGGGCGACGGGCTCGCGTGATTGCTAATTCCGGACTTTCCGCGGGGGTCGTAATAGTTGACGGACGCTTACCCACGATGGGGGTGTAATAGTTTCGCGCACCTGCCTCGTTAACAGGGCGCGTTTTGTAAGCGCCCGTGATGCTGGGATCCGCTCGCGGTATATTCGCGATTTTTACGGATGCTTGGTGGTAGGGATAGTTAAGGTGCAGTTATAGCGACGAAAGTGATTTTACGTTTTAATAAACCTGCTCGTACTGCATTGAAAACGGCTCCACTGTTTGTTTTTTTTTTGTTACATGAATAATTTGCGCGCAAACTCAAAGCGTAAGCACCAATATTGATTTTATAACGGGTACGTTAATGTCAATATGAATTCCCCCTTTTAACTTCGCAAATTGTATGCAATTTAAATGAAAGACCGAAAAAACCTCGGTCGCAGTGTACGAACCCGTCATTAACTCAAAATACACCGTGTTCAATTCCCACTGATAGACCCTTCCGTTCCGCGATCTCAGCAAAGACACTTGGCAAAATCGGCACTCGTGGGAACTCTATTCATTCAATTGCCTGACATGTAGCAGAATACACGCGATGTATACGGCCGAAATTCTCCAGTGGCTCCCCGCCCCCCGTTCTTTCGACGAAGCAAGTCGCTCGGGATGCAGATATTCAGTGCAGTCGGTCGATGAATAGGAAACGGGCCTTCACTCTCCCGCTGCACGATTCAGTTTGATATTTCTATTTTTCAAATTTCTTCGCGTTTGACATTTCAATCTTTAACGTGACTCGTAGTATTTAATCTTGTAAACACGCCATTCTCAGCGTACTACCCTGTCGTATTCTAAAGTGAAGAATAAGAATAATTCATTTAGTTCAGTCTTGTACACCATCTCAATTTATAATAACTCTTTGGAGTATTAAATTTTCAACATTCGCTTATATTCAGGTGTATTAATTAAGGAACTCGATTTCTACTTTGTAAACGTTTGTCAAATGAAATTGTCTTTTCAAAAATTTATTACTTGAAAGTCTCGCTGCTAGTCGACAAAAAAATAATGCGCATTACCGGTGACATCGAAGCAGGGAACGAATTGCACGGCGTCCACAGTACCAACGAGGTGCGTTAGCCTTGTTCGTGTTCAATTATCATCAGCGTAAACTTTAACTAATGACTCTTCCACTTCCCTTAATGGAATCAATGATTTCTCAGCCATCCAGTTGATTACCTTACGAAGAAAAGTTTCATTTTTACGGCTCGCTGAAACTTTTTTATGACTGCTCGGAAACTTTTTTACGAGTGCATGCTCGATGATGACAAGTGTAATGTTGCAATTTTGTAATGTAATATTTTCGCAAATGTTTTTAAAGTTCCTTCGCGCTGTTATTTATCTTTAATACATAATTAATTGCAACATTACGGTATGCTACTTGTATATGTATAATGATTTCTCGAATTATGTGTTCCAAAACTAACTAGGTTGAGAACGTGGAAATGTATCCAAATACCCCTTAAACGATTAAACCAAATCTAACAAGGAGTGTCTAAGAGGATAAGAGTATCGCAGAATTTAATAAAATTGTGGCTACGATTTTCTTAAGCTAAAAGAATATGAAGGAAGGTGTGAAAATTGGCGAACGGTAATTATAATTAAAGCTTATAAAATTTGAACTAACCACATCTATTTTAAATCTTCATTTATACTATGAGCAACCAGTAATTCATGAAATGCAAAAAACATTAAAGAAAAGCCTTATTCCGTACAATCGCAATCAACCGATATCGCTGCAGAGCGCGCGCGGTAATCACACCCGGCGAAAAAAAAACTTGCCAGCATCCCCCGGAGGATCGTATCCGTCATTCATCGTGCGGGGAGGGGCGATAAATACCGCGAGGACGAATAATATCTATTAATTATGTTCGCCCGGCGGAATCCCCGCGCACGTGTGCGCTGCACCTATACGCGCGCCGAACCGGAGGGCAATAAACGGCGGCGGAGCGGTTTATCGCGAAACGGAATTAAACGGTTTACGACTGGACCGCAGATTAGTGCGAGGACGAAAGAGAGGCGGCCGGTGCGCCTCGGCGTTATACGCGACGGCGCGCTCCGCTCTGTCATTTGCGAAATCGCGCGCGGACTCCGGGGGTTATACCCGCGCCCGACCCCGGGGGTGGCTCGCCGCGTGATTTGACGCTGCGCTTACTGCCCGGAGCGGACTCGCTGCGTAAATTCAATCCCGCCCGATTTTAGCAAGCTTCATCGGTCGGTAATTGGTTTTTTCCACGAGTGCAGTCGGAATTCTCTCTCGTTAAATTAGTGTGCTTTTGCGCTTTTTTTTTGGAAAAAAGAAATATAATTTTGTTCACTCCGCGTGGCTGTGGATATTCGACAAAGCAAGAAGTTAAAATAGAGCCAGAAATGTGCTGGTGTTTTGTTAAGCGCTTATTAGCATTAATTACATTTGCGTTTAGTCATCAATTAAATTATCAATGAAACAATTGATAATTTAATGTTAAATAATTCCAAAAGCTTCTTTCGTGCACGAAAATGTGTTTGAATAACTACAGTACCGCACATTGTTCTCTAATTAACGTCACGTTAATGACAGAAGGGTCGAGTGATTTCAAGTAGGCCAGTTTAATTTGCCACTCGATCGCTCATTTTCAAATATTGCGAGCGATTTTAACGTTGCAGTTTAATCAAATCATAATACTATATCTCTAGCAAAATTATGCACGTAACGAACGGCGAATTTCGCGCATTATCGGCTTTACAAGTTGCCTAGTCGAAATGACGAATTAACTAAGCGCTTTGCCGATTATTAATTATCGAACCGCGTGTGGATAACGCCACGCGTTGTGCAATAAGTTGATAAATTTAGTCAATTTTCCATAGCTTCCTATCTTGTCCTGAGCTTGTCCTATGTAAAAGCTCTCGATACTGTCATGTAGATGCGCATTGCGCAGTACACGTTTAGCGAAAATTGGGTTGCGATGGCATGCTGGCATTCCATTAGATATTCATTAAATGAACGTACAGTAATCATTGAATCGTGAACGTGTGACTATTTCGTTATTTAAACAACGATTATTGCCTAATCCTTTATCATTGCTGGCTGAAAAGTTATAAGGGAATGCACGTTATAAACAGTATCCTGAGAACTGGAAAAATAAATTCATTTCTCAGCTATAAACATTTCAATTATTTTTGTCGCTTCCTACGAAACTGCTTTTCAGCCTATCGTTCTATTGATGATGTAACATTAGACGATCTCCATAAATCATTTTAAATCTTACATCTGGCTTGATAAAACCTCCTTAATTACTCCGCATCCATCAGACCGGACTACCCAATGTAAAAAATATCTCCCCCATTTCCGCGCGCCGCGAAAAGTACGAGCAGCAGCCGCTATTACGGGGACGGCACCGGTCGCGGTGACTGAAAAGCCGGCGAGAGGAGAGAAGAAGGTGCGCCGGGGATCTACCCGGGGGTGCGATGGTTGCGGCGGAGCGAAGAGGCTCATCGCGTGCGTAAATCTCGCGAGGCGGCCGCGTAACGAGTCTCGCGTGCGCGCGTCCCCGCGCTCGTATCTCGCCCCCGCGACTTTTCGAGTTATCAGCGGGCCGCGCGGCGGGCTTTCATTAATGGCGCGGGGGGAGGGGCGGGGGGTGCGCTACGTCCCCGGGCTTTATGAGGGGACATAAACTCTAAACTGATTAACAGTGGCCGCTAGCCGGGGGCTTTGCCCGCTGCAATATATATGCAATCGGCCGGCAGTTCGCCTATCTATCGCGGCCTCTTTCTAGTTGCGCCACCCGCGAAACTGCCCTCGTCCCTGTGTGTATACGTGTGCGCGCGTCCGTACGTCTCGTTAGCGGCGGCTCCTTCCCTCGGCGGCGAACCCGCCCCCGCCGGCTTTATAGGCCATCGTCGCCGGAATTAACATTGCCCAATTAAATTGATAGATGTCCGGCTGGCCGTTAAATTTTCTTGGACCGGCTAAAATTGCGCGTAAATCATGAACTTCCTAATTTCGACGGGCTCTCATGGATGTCTGCACGGGTTTGCCGCTTTTTGTATCTACTGTCCAGGTTACATTCAGTTGCGATGGACACCGGGATATTGCTTTCGGGCGCTTATCATTAAAGTTTTTTATACTTCAAGAGATAATAGTTATACTATAAATTCTGTTAACGCTTTATTTTTGCAATTTCAGTGTCCGAAAAATACTTTGCAATCTTTTGTATACGGGATTACCAGTTTCGTAAGAGATGTGATAAAAAATTAAAAACAGCTAGTAGCTAACTTGTATTATCAAACATAAATAAGTTATTTTTTACTTATTTCGTTATCAACATCGCAATTGTAAAGAAAAATATGAAAAAAGAATTTCGCAACAATGTTATTATCAAACGACGATTAAAAAAAAAATATGTCAGTGCACGCAGCAGGATTTTTTTGTTTTATTAAATTCTCTTTCGCACAAAGAAACAGGGGAGGGCAGCTTACAAAGAGAACGCAACAATGACCGCGGAAATTGAAAAACAATTTAATATTGTCAGGTCCATAATTCCCTTCATTGAACGGATCGGCAGGTGAGCCTGAGTTTTCGGTAAAATGTAATTTCGCATTGTTTATAGGTCGCTCGGCACAAAAGAGCGCGATAGATAGAGGTGTCGATGCCGATCAAACTGTTTCTCCTTTATTTTTTCGGGGAAATGGAGCCGCGCGCGAGCGCCACCGGTTTCATCATGCACTTCATCATGCAGTTTTGCGTTATCTGTCACGTGTCACCGCTTCCCTATATTTTCCGCGCCGTAAATCCTCTTTTCATCCGTGTGCAAGAGCGCGAGATTGTGTGTCTGCGAGCGTCGAGTTATAGATTTACTCTCGGTGTGTAAAAAAATAGTGTTGATGAAAAAAACAGTTTATGACGGCAGCGAAAGAGTAAAATAACTCGAAAACTGCAGATCCTTTGTGTTGTATTATACTCACGATGCACTGTTTGCTAGATTTTACTTTTACGTAATTTTTTAATAACTCTTCCATTGAAAAAAAAATTGTTTAAAAAAAAAGACTATATATGAATAATTGACGAAATTTCTCTCAGTATAAGTCTGCGTTCGCTTATTTAATAATTCAACGATTTGTAGCGAAATTTTTACTTTCAAATTATAATCAAAATTTAATTGTAATAATAACATTCAATTAATATAAAGATTTTTTTAAGTGAGTAAATGGACAGTTCAGTAGCAGTTCAGGCCTGGCTGATGCATTTGTACTCTTAACGATGATCCGAACAATAACTTTGGACTTAACCGCAACGCGGTGAATTGTGGCTTCCACTCGAAATCACCAATCATTGGTTATATGTCCACCGTAATTAACTAATGTTCTTCCCTATGTAAATTAGCGTCGTTCTCTCGGCGGTGTGGCTAGCCTAGCTCTCGCACGCATTAAAGCCTCGTGTTTTACCCCTCCAGGACGTAATTCAACGGACTGTAGTTGATCTCGATCCTTTCTGTCAGATTCATTTCTCTTTTCCTTGCAGTCGCGATTTTTGACGATGCAGCAACAAAAATTTTTAAAGTAAACAATTTTTGCAACTTTTTTCAATGAATTTTTTGTCTATAATAATAATTAAACTCATAATGAATCAGAAATGTATTTTATAATTTTTAAGCGTCAACAAGCAAAAACGTAATTAATTTGTTGTTTATTTTAAATATTATAATATATTTGCACGTTATTAGCGCAGTAATAACGTGCAAATAAGTCTGTACACGAAACTCGCGGGTAATAAGCTGGTAGATACCAGCCGGACGTTTACACCACGTGTGATCGATAAGGATCAGGCCGGCGCGCATACACGTAATGACGGGGAGGATTTGCCCGAGCCGCGGAGTGGTACCCGGTACCGCGTTCAGAGGCGTCGATGACGCGAATGACTCTCGTCCTTTAGGCCCGAAGTTAATTACCGAGCTCGCACTTGGGGTCTCTGCGAGATTGGACACACCCTGTCACGGGGTTGCAATACCATTTGCGAGCACGCGGCCGAATCATTATTTTCTTAATGATTTAACGCCCGCAACACTCTCTTCATTAACATTGCGCGCCCTGAGGTATTTGCAAATGAATAATTCGCATTGAGTATTATGCACCGTACGCAGCCTGCAGTCACTCGAACGCAGTTTTCACAGTAATTAAATTTCGTTTCAATTTCAGCGATAAGAAGCTCCACGAGATTATCAAGGCAATGCAATTATTAACAAAGATATCGCGCTTAGAAAATTCGGTAACATCATCACAACATAGTATACCTATATTGTGTAATCTCGTGTCGTCATTCGAATATTCTAAGCAAGATATCATTGTTAATAATCATTAATTTGAAAAAAGAAAAACTACGTATCGATTGTTTTTAAATATTCCATCTGTCGGAAATAACGGATTTTTTTAATGCGTGATCCTAATTTAAATTGAAGTTAACTTTAAAAGTATAATAAGCACAGACGCGAAATATACTGCATCTCTGACTGAACTATTTGCTAATAAAGCTGGACAGTGCGGCGAAGCAACCCCCGGCCGGCAGTGCGCGATGCGTGCCGCGTACCGATCTACGTCAAATCCGCGTGCGGAGGCGCGAAGGACAAAAAAGAAGCAGGCGCGCACGCGATCGGTGCACTCTCGGAAATTGCGCATCGCGCCAACGAGCGACCGCTTTAATTAGGATTGCGAATAAATTACCTGGATGAGGCACCAACGAGAATTATTGTCCGATGAACATCCCACTTATTACCCTATAGCGGCGGTTTATGATTTTTTAATGATTTAATTCGAGCTTTTCTTTTAACTTTTAATGCAATGATAAATTAGAAAAAGTAATTGTTACTAAAAACGTTCAATATGAAAATCAAGAATAAGTGGTAAATTACGTTAATTTTTTGTTTATTTATTACGGTCAGAATATAATTTGATTCTTTGTATCAATATAATAAATATTGTAAAATCAGAATAGAAATTTCCAGCATAATAGCCTGATTAAATGAGAAGCTATCCATTCTAATACTAGAACAACTCTACGAAAAGCATTTCTATGTTGTGCTTGCAAACTTACTGTGTTACATATTTATGCATTCATCAGTATCGCATTGTATTGACCTACGTCACTTATATAACGCTTTTGTACTCACATTAACTTTCGGCACGTCGAAGAAAATGAAACAGCAATGGACTTGCAAATCAACTAATTTCTGTACTCTCTAAGTGTGTGTGAAATTCAATATTCACCGTATAATTAAAGAAGGAATAGTTTTGAAACAAGACAAAATTACACTTCTGCCTAAGCTCTTCACTTCTGGGTCCGTACATCCAGTGATTTCCATTTCCGTGAATTAACATTCCGCTCCAGCGGAATCAGAAAAAAAACCGCTGAAAAGACGAGCGAAATGCATTGCACTCGGAACAAAGGTTTCCAACTTCAAGGGGAGTGACTCAGTCGTTTCCCGAATTTTTGGAGAATAAGAGGAGGCACCTCCGCGGCGGTGCAAGCATTAGCAGCGGAGCGCGCGGCAGTGACGCGAGTCAACGGACTGGCTGGCGACGAGCCGACAGTTTGGGAGCAGCGGCCGCGAGGAATAAAATCTTCCCGGCGACTTTGAATCGCAATATTATTCAAAGTGTTTCTCGCCGAGTCGCGCGACACTTTCCACCTTATCCTCCCTCTCCACCCGAATCCCGTCGCGACCTTCTCCTTTTTCCCTTATTTCACCTAGTCGAGTCGAGCATTAATGTCCGGAAAATTTACGGCTTAGTGTCGGATGTTTTCGAGGCGCTAGTCCGCGCCGTAAACAATGACACAATCAGTTTAAAAAGTTTTAAGTGCGGTAAAAGATTTCATCCTGTATTCTTGTTATCTACTTGTATTTTTCTGTATAGGTTGTTGTAAAAAAATATCACCCAAAGAAGAATCAAACAAGACTAAAGTTATCCCCAGAATTGGTGTAAACAAATAATAGCATTAATGTACTTAATAAGCTAAAATAAAATAAATATATTTAGCAAAATAATCGTTGGTTATATAGTTCGCATTACAGTTTACCGTGTATTTATTACCGTATAAAATTATTTATATAGAAGCGATTATAGCGATTATACATTTTTTTCTCTGCAATTCATATTTATATCAATGCCTCTTTCCCGCACATTGGACTTTCATGCGGTGGCGGTATACGACTTTGGCAATCTTGATCGGGGTGGTTGATTCCTTCCTCTTCTTCCTCGGAGCAATTCCGGGACATTTCTTTTCATATTTATGCTCATTCGGTCCAATTATTAGGGGGGGTCGTCTGCGCTTTTCAGCGCACACTCCACTGCTCTCGATTGCTCACTGGCGGAGCCGAGATCGAACGTATAACTGCAGTTGCCTGCACCGGAAAGACAACCACTCCTTCTGCCTGAGTAAGGCGAAAACGTGTAATTCTCGGCGCGCTGGAAAATAAGGCGACTACGACTCCTCAGACGACAAAAAGGTTCCCTTTGGCGACGGCAAAAAGGTTCCTTTTGTTAGATATGTTACGTTAATATCGGCACTGTCCTCGCAACAATGAATGTCGTGAACTAGACGAGGAAAGGGTTCTATTAATGTTGCTTTTTACATTTCAAATTATTTATTCGTGTGTGATGTTAATAAACAAAGATACGATTAATAAATCCCATTTAATCTACGGGCCGTTAAAATTTAAAGAACTTTTTAGAATAACAGTAACAATCAAGCGGGACGAGCGAGGCCTTAATTAAATTTAAGCTTCGCAATGCCAATCCCGTCGGCCGCCTTTAAATGAACGCGCGCTGGCGAGCAAAACGCGAATTCTGCCGAAAGTGAAACGGGTGTATAAAAAAAAGGAGGAGGCAGCGAGGGAGGGAAAGCGCATAACGAAGCTGCGCTCGTAAAACGGAGAACCGAAACTTTTATGAGCTTTAATCAGACGGGCGCGTCCGGCGAATGCCGTGATGCGAGTTCATTTGCGCTAATGAAATCAGTGTTATCTCCCGCGGAGGCCGACGCTGCGCGGGGTTGCGCCACGGCGGCACCGAGTCACGCGTGAAATATACTCCGCGCACGCCGCAGATCGCGGCTACAGAGGGAAAGCTGCTTGTGTTATTTGGAAAAATAAATCTTGAGTTTTGGATTATTTTCTTTACTGTTTTTTTTTTATTTTTTGAAGTGATACCTTTTTTATATCATTTTTTTACAGATGAGTGCGCGTAGAAGTTGCTAGCCGTATAGTACTGAAAATACGATTTTGTAGTTTATCCGTTCCCTCTAAAGCTGAATTAATGAAAGATTACTTAAAATTAGTGAAATTAATTAAATGTCCTCCACTAAATAACTATTAATTTTTAGTGGTCTTTCATTAATTTAATTTTAGAGAAATCCGCGATGGTTTATGAGAATCGCAGACAAAGTAAACAAACCACACACAAAAAATATAATTTCGGAAACACAGTCGTGAAACAAAAAGTGAATGATACAAAAAACTTTTAATTTATTATTTAAAAGCTTATTTCTTGTCATTATATTGCGTCAAAGAAAAATAAAGATTTAAATAGACAAATTGCCCGGGCGTACGCGCGCAAAAACCCCGGCGAGAAAAGGAGAAAAAAAAGAGCGCCCGGGATCGAAATAAAAATGACGGCTACAGCGGGCAAAATTCCCTTTATGCCTTCTCCGGGCGTCCTCCTCCCGCGCACGTCGCCGCGGAACGCGGAGAGCCGGAGCGCCCGTGCAAAGTACATATTTCCACACGGGGAAAAGTAATTGGACGCGCGGACGACATGCGCGCAGCTGTTATTCTTCCCCTATACTCGCGGAGCCACTCCCGAAGAGGTCGGGCCGGCTTCACCCCGTCCCCGCTCTCTTCGCCGCTGGACCGAAAGATAAATCTTCGCGGTCGTTTTATGAGGAAGTGCCTCTCCGCCTCCCTCGCCCCCCACCCTCCGATGTATGCCTTTTAAAGCGAAGGATCCGCTCTTTTCTTGCTCCGTCTCGCTCGCTGCGCTGCCCGAGATATAATTGAAGTGCTCGACTCGCGCGGCGCCGCGCGCTATCATCCGCGTCTCCGTCTTCCCGAGATCGTCGCGCGGGTGTCTATATGCAGCCCCCCTTTTTGCCTCTTTCTTCTTTGATGCTATTTTTCTTTCGCGAGATCGGCGATCTTTTACGTTTTTTAGTCTTCCGCGATTTGACGCCTTTTTATGATATTTTATAGTCGAGGTCAAGTACGTCCCCGGTTGCTATAATTTTTGCAAATTTTAACCATTTTTCTCAGCGAATGCATCAAGCAATAACCGCTTCTTTTCGTTCCGACGTTGACAAGCACATTTTTTCCGAACAGCTAAATCGCATTCAGTCACCTGTGCCATTCATTTCGCAATTTGCATCCTCGCTGCATTCATGAGCCGCGGGTGCTAAATATTAATGGCGCCGCTAAAATGTATTCGAAAATCAATAATTACTTTACTCCTGCGCCGAGTTCAGCGCGGCGGAAGCCTCGAGCACTCGAGACGCGTCGCCTTCGCGCGCGCGAGAAGCCCGACTATTATCATTGAATTTCAAGGGGCAGACGCGCGTTTCAAATTAATCGGGGGCGCCGCGTATAAGCCCCGCGCACCTGCGGCGCCCGCGGAGGCTGCCCGCCGATGCAAAGCAGTTCGCGAACTTGTCTGGACGAAAGAGCGGAGCGAATAATTAACCGCGATGCGCGCGACGATTTATTAGGCGACGCCGCGCGCTCTCTCGAGGCTCGATGATGCATGGCTGCTGTTGCGACGCTGTATTAATAAGTGGTCCTGCAGCGGCGCGTTTGTTTTGCGTGTGCGCAGGCGAGGCGTACGTTTTCGATATTTCTATCGTGTTCTATAGTATTAATGCTTTTCGAGAGCTGAGTTTCGCTTTAATACGTTTCTGCGCTTTTCCCAATCTCGTATAGTACGTAGCAAACAATACTTAGTTAATCAATGTAGTTATGTAACTGCACATTTAAATGCACCTCGAAAAGTGTTTTTAAACACTTGTCCCATAAGGGTGAGGTTTTACTTACCCTTCCCAACCAAGTCTTCATTAAGGAGACTTTTTTTTCAAAGCGTAAATATACAACTCGCGCCAGCGTCTGCCAGTAAACGCACGATGCCGGTGTAAGACCCGCGTTTCCCACAGGGCCGGCAGATACAGACGGAAGACTCGTCTAATCATAGAGCGCGCTACTTTCTAGCGACGTCCACGGCAACGGACCTGCCGACGAACCGGCCGTTTGCGGACAACCCCATTGTGATTTGCAGTTGCATAACCCCCTTGATGCTCAACGCATCCTAGGGCCATTGTCGTGGGCGACGCGTGCGAATGAGCGAGCCACCGCGTCGAGCTACACGCCTACTCCTGCAGCACGCCTCCTTCGTCTTTAGATAGTGGCGCTCGTAAATGGTTTCACATGAGTCTTGGCTGGACGTTACTTGCTTTCATTGTTTTTGCATTTGTTTTCGTTACTTATAGTTAGTTACTGAATTAGTGTCCCAAGGGATAAGGGAAAGACTGACCGTGGGAATGTGTGTACACCTAGTTTAATGTAATTTATCCTTTTGTTTTACAATTAAGCATACATATTTAGTACTTATACGTTTTTAAACTCTAACAAGTCCTGTTCAATTATACAGTGATACACGAGTATAATCCTATTTGATTTGGTTCAAAAAGTGATTCTAGGAAAAATTCAATTATTTTATACAGGATTCAATTTGCGATGTAAAAGTATAACTTGCGTTAATTAAAATACAAAAACAGGAACCGGCATTCGTTAAGTAACCAAGCATGAAAGTACACTGGTACTTGGTGACACATCAAGCGCTTCCGATTATCGGTTATGCGACGAATTCCCCACTTCCTCTAGCTTTCTCGGACGGTCAGCTGATGAACGCTCGATCCACACGAACAACTGGGACATCAGAGTTCCTCTTGCTACCATACAGAGAGTGAGTGTATGCTTCGACACTTTTGTTACTTCGAGTAGACGACAATTTTTATTGTGTTTTGTAATTAACGAGGTGTAATTTACCAGCTAGATGGGTTATTTTTCCGAAGTCTTCAAAAGTTGCTGTGACACTCGCGTATTGATGGTGAAAATAATTGTAAAATAAAACTGAAAACATTAGTGTTGAGTTTTAAGTTAAGTTTAAAGAGTGAAAAAACCATTAATACTGAAAATTGTAGTGCTATTATAATTGGTTTAAATGATGCGCTTATAAAAATGATAGCTTATTAGCTGTAGGTTATTAAACAATTTAATTAAGTCAATTAAATAATCAGATCGATAATTTCAATATTAAATATTCATAATGTTTTTCGCTTATCAGAATATTAATTTTTATGGCAACTGATAAATTGCTCTACTTTTTTAGTCAAACAAATTAAGAGTTTAAAAAAAAAAGATTTAGTTATAATTAAGTGTTATAATTAAGTGTTTCATAAAGCTTACAAAGTAGAAGATCATATTTAAATTTTTTAAATACATTAATGAAGTAGAATAGTATTAAATCTAATAAAAAGTAATTGAGGAAAAGAGAAAATAAAGAGTCTTCAGCTGCTAAAAATGTTTGACGTCAAAAAATCGCAAATGTAAACGTTAACGGTCTACACCATCGGATGTAAGAGAGCGGGATAATGTATAGAGTGGAGTGTGAAAGAGAATAAGAGGGAGTTCGATATGCGCTATAGGTATGAGTCTATAAATATGCTGTGACGGAATGTACATGTACACGTAAGCAGACGTAAGCATTATGCATTTTAAGTAGATTAACGTCATGAATAGAACTCAATTTTGGTGCTTAAATTTATAAAAAATTAAAATTGTGACAATTTAAAAGAGTGTAAATTTTAATTGAAAGCTTTTATATAAAAATAGAGTGCAATAATGCAACCGAGAACACGCGGTATTTATACTCGATACACGTATATTACGCACAAAATACCTGTATGTAATTTAATACTGCGAAAGATGAAGGTACCTAAGTATAACGGACTGAGGCTGCGAGAGATAATGGTGAATCAAAATTAGAACAGATCGCTGAATTCTTTGTCCTTGAATTGCCGGCCTCACCAGCGGTTCACGTTTAACTACTTGCCGTCCGCGAGTAGGCGTGGGTGTTGTACGCGCAATCGTGTGCGGAATGAACACATGCTAGCGCGCCGTACGCAAGGCTGGCTTAAATGATCCTTGAGAGACATTCGCCGACGAGCATATTGCGAAATGCAATTATCCTCGGGGATTATGCGTTTTGCCGCTAAATCTAGCAGTGCATTATGCCGGCAAATTATGCGTGCACTAATCCCTCGAACAGTTTGAATGTAGGCGGGCCTTTCTCGCGGATCGAGGTGTACGGAAACGGACGAGACAGTTTCAAAGGAGCTCGTTTTATAGCCTACCGCCATCTCTCTCTCTTTCACTCTCTTCTCTTCTCTCTCCCTTCCATTCTTTCTCTCGGTGCCGCACACCAAAGATCTTAGCAGTCGGCGTTGAGTAGTCTTTTGAAAGCGTTGAGTGTGAGTAGAAGGTTTGCTAAGGGGAGATAAGATAAGCTAGTTAGATTGTTAATTAAATTATTTGCAGATAAGTGTCTGCGTTGAATTCGCGATATTATTGCTATAAATCAGTGATTATCAGTGGGGGCCTTTCTCGGGAGGTACCGAGTGTTCCAGACTAAAGTATTTTAAGCAGTTGTACATTGTGCTTGGACTGAGTAGATTGTAGCAGTGTTGATTGTTAGCAATTGCAGCTGTTTTTCGTTGTAAATAATGAATTCTGTGCGGTAGTTAAAAAAGATCTTTTTGGAAATGGAAATGTAGCACGCGCCGCTGAACCTGTCTTAACGGTCGTGAAAGTAGTTTTATAGATGTGTAGAGGAGCTCAGGCTTGTTGCTTAGTCGGTTAAAACGGAACGAGCGTTACCTACAGTTACCTGGAATGGCATGCAACATCGTGTGAATAATTGTATCTAGTCTTATCTTTAAAACAACAAGAACTTCTTAATAAAATAATTTCTAGTAGCTAACAGTCGAAAGTTGTATTCAACTTTAAAAAAAAAAACGCTAATAATTGTTTATAATTTTATAAAGAGATTGTTTAAACAAATGATTAATTTTTGGATATAAAAAAGTTATTTTAACAATTTAATATATCTGTACTTCGTTAATTAAAATTGAAGAAATTTCAAATATTAAAACTGTAAAAGAAGGATATAAGAACCTCAGAAAGGTCAATAACCCTTAAAACCAGTCTCCGCACCTTGACGAGTTGATAAAATTGTCTACTTTATGAAAATTAACGGTTTTATAGATTACCAGCAGTGCAAAGATCGAGCCTCATGTCTCCAAAGAAATGCGTTACGTAAAAGGTTTTAATAAGTCTTTTAACTTTGTTTAACGAAATAAGGAAAACACTCTGGGAGCTGATGACGTTGGAAATGAGAAGGCAAACGGCCGGTTGTCTTCGAACTGCGTGTGCGCGAATTTATTATACCCCTACTCGCGCGCTCTTCTCTATCTTCTTTTGAAAAAATTTGTTAGCGTTGGAAACACAATCTTTATTTCCATAAATACAAGTGTTTAACGGTCTGCCGTGTGCGCGGACTAAACAGTTGGCTCGCCGCGACCGGTGTACCCACACCTCGCGACACTGTCCACTCCGCCCTCTTCTTTTAATCGTTCCTCTTTTGGATACACACATTTTCAAGTTTTGTGAATTCGTGCCATAGATCGACAAGTGAAGTTATTTGATTCAAAATGAGTTTGGCGGAAATTTATCACTACTACAATGTGGAACAAGCAGGTATTTGAGTTTGTGTTTTATGAAATTTCATCCTGAAAGAAACCGTGAATAAAAAAGCCTATCAATTAAATCGGATTTCTTTTATTATTAAGTTTTGTACTGTGATTAAAAGTTTATAAACCATCCGCTTATGAGTATTTCACAATTTTCACCGATTCTAAAAAGATTTTATATAATGACTCAAATGTAGTATGCAAAAATATGTAATTAAATCCGAAGCTTAAGAACTCGACTGGCGATTAAGTGCAGCAAAATAACAGTTCGTGACCATATTATTCAGAATGCATTTACAATGTATTTGATTTCAATGTCTCTGATTTTTCAATCTGATACATGTTTACCATTAAATTTAAAAGCAAGTCTAAATTAAAGTTAACGAAACGTTATTAAAACAATAATTTCTATACGTTTTATGTCGCAGATCCACGGACAAACAACAAATTATTGGTGGAAAATCCTTTGTACATAACATTGATTTTACTTGGATATGCATACTTCGTGCTGAAACTTGGACCAAAGCTAATGGAAAAAAGGGAGGCGTATTCGTTAAAATCCTTCATCTACTATTACAATATTTTTCAAATTGTGACTAACGTATACATTGTTTATACAATGTACACTGCCGGATGGACAACAGAATTCACGTTAGGATGTGAACCGATACGACAAACAACTAGACCCATTGACATGAAAGTAAGACTTTTTTAATTAAAATTAAAAATGTACAAAGATAACTATAAAATGTTTGAAGGCAAAAATAATTATAAATAATATTATTTTTATACAAATACGATAAAGTTGATTCAGAATCATAATTAAGGTGTGAGCACATAAATAATTTATTTAAAATGTTGCAGATGACAAATGTCGTACACGTAACTCTATTACTAAAAACGATCGATTTGGTGGAAACTGTGGTGTTCATTTTGAGGAAAAAATTCAGTCAAGTATCTGTTCTCCACGTGTATCATCACATCAGTACAATTGTGGTTACTTACATCTGTACAAAATATTTCCCTGGTGGGATGTTGTCGATGCAAATGATTGTTAATGGTTCTGTGCATGTTATAATGTACACTTACTATCTGTTGGCAAGTTTAGGACCATCTACCCAAAGATTAGTAAACCCAATAAAACCATACATTACTAGGATCCAAATAGTGAGTTAATGACATTTGTGTTGGCATGACTAAAATTTATATAAGATCAAAATATTGTATTTGCTTTAACTTTTGTATTTTACAGGTCCAGTTCCTATTTTTATTATGGCATCAGTCACAAGCGTTTGCTCCATCTTGCCCTGTGCCGAAGATAGCTCCTACCATGATAGTTTCTAATTTATTTATAAATTTAATATTATTCCTTAATTTTTATAGAAAAAGTTATTCTAAACATACTAAAAAAGCATAAATTAATATCGAAAATTATTTTGTACATATGTATATTATAGACTCATCATTCGTTTTTAACATTTCTATAAAAAAAACATCTTTTATAGATCATTTAAATTTTTTTGAAATAATTGACATGATATTGAAAGGTTTTATTTATTTAAGAGTCATATCGTTTTTTATTGACGTATCTTATTAAAAATTAAAAAGGTACATTTTTACCCATATGTAATAATTGTATGCACGTACATGATTTCATAATTACTTTATTACATGAATAGAACAGAATAGAAAAATTTACGAAATTATTTTTATACAACATACAGAGTAACAATCTGAAACATGTCGAAATAACTGTTATTAATTAGTAATCATCTTGTCTCTTAAATTTTGTATATACACTTTTAAAATACCAGAGATTTAATTTTTGTATATGGCAAAGATTTTACTCATTTTTAATATAATGTTTTCTCAAATGCAAGTAATTTGTATCGGAAAATTTTTAACATTGTTTAAAATATGAAACTAAATAAATATTCCGTGTCTAATCACAAAGAATACGTCAACATTTTTTACTTATTATATTACCATTTTTAAACATATTTTTAAACTACATTTTCTCTAATATATTGAGTAATGTAATAATAAAAAAACTCCTTGAAGAATTTTAACAATGTTGACAGTTTGAATGGAATACTGTGACTGGATGATGAGAAAAATGTTAATGGAGTTCATACAATATGTACATACCTTTCTCGTTCAGGTAAAAAGAAAATTTTTAATTAAGCAGAATCTGCATAACTTATCAGTATTGGAACATTTCTTGCTTACACCTGCGGGCATGTGTGTGCACCGACGTGCGTGTGCGCACGTGCGCGTCTCACAATTTAGTATTACATATTATATAACTTCTAGGACTAATTCAAAACAATATTGGTAATTGATAAATGTGCCAATAACTTTTGGTCAACAACTTTAGTTTAGTTAAGTGACATCCAAAACAAGTATTTTAATTTTTGATTCACAAAAGCATTTTAAAATGTGTGAACTGCAGGTTTACAAGCAAGAAACGTTTACATATTGACATTGTATTGTTGTAAATGAAATTATGATCTCTATAAAAATTAGATTTGCAGAAATTATTAAATACTAGTACAAAAAACGATCTAGCTTCTGATTAATTAATAGTAGTTTTCGGTACAAGCGCGCGAAAGTGATTTTTAGCCGCGTGTGACGTTTGAACAATATTTTATGCAACGACGCGGAAAGTACTGATTTAGCGGACGCCTGCTTACGTAAAACGGCACTTTACATACGGAGTTGCATAAAAAATTTTTACCCTGAGCGAAATAAAGTCAAGTTCAGCTCGTAGAATACGTTTGCCCTTAACGACCAAAATATTGAATTAATCATAGAACTCCGTAAAGAATCGTGTGAAAATTCTCTGCCAACTATAATAAATTTGTTTCACAAAGATTTGAACTCACATAATTATAAATTACGTCACGTACGCCGAGCGGTAAACTTTTTAAACAGGCAGGTACTTGTAGATTGACCGATTGAAAATTTTTCAAGTTGATTTGCATACAATACTTCGCCGGAAGAAAAGACTATGATATTAACATAACTTATTCCTATGAATTTTGGAAGTACACACCTCAATTCAAACATAGTCGCTACGAGCGTTACCTTCATCGGTTCAAAAAACGCCTCTATTCTTTATACCGCAGGTGACCGCTCGCACATCGGCCGGTATCTGTGCGAAGATTACGTCACCGTTGGCCTCCAGTGACATCCGCGCGTGTCGCCGTCGCGTCGCACAGTCGGTTTACTTCGGCCCGACATAATTCTGATTTAGCGTCTCCAGGCGCGCGCGGGCTCGCTCGCCGGAGGGGGAAGGGCAGTCGTCGAGATACACGCGTCGGCCGAGATACGCCGCCCCGACGACGACGAGGCAGAGCCGGCGGCTTCGCCAGCGACCTATGATTTGTGGTCGTCAATACACCGGGCCCGTGACGTATCTCACTGATCATAATTACTTCCTGCCGAGAATCGCCAGGGATCCCTCCGCCTTTCCAAGGCTCCATCGAAGCCTCGTCCCATCCTCCTCCCACGTATCCATCTCGTTGGCGCTTCTGCGGCGGAGTGTAAGTGCAGGGCTTTATGGTGCGATGCGAGACCGCTTTGTCGCGACCTTCGTATAAGATACTGCAATCGGACTTGCTCAGTAGCCTTTAAATTTGTTTCGGTTGACAACCGACTACTTCATCAATTTTCTACATGAGAAAGATCATCAGGAAAACTCGTGATAGTGTTATCTTTAAAATCTGCTTATGAAGATAACATTTTTTATAAATTTGGAAATTTTTATTTTGTTCATTTATTAATTTACAAGTTGTTCGTAATTTCAACGTTACTGACTCTTAGCAATTTTCATTAAATACATAAATAAAGAATAGGACATCACATTAATAATTAGGACGTCATAATAATATAAATTAAACGCAATTTCATTCAAAGGAACTGACTCTGAAGAAAGCTGAAGGTACATTCACTAAATTAAACAAAGACGAGTTTTAGCGCGGTGAAAAGAAAAGCTTTTGACGGCACGGTTATTAGTATAAATATGCTTATAATAAGGGTATGGATAGGGGTCCATAAAGAGGTACTTAATTAAGGGCGTGTAACCCTTATTTGTAAGACCTTTGCATTTTTTTTATCGTCTACTTAGGCTAGTTACATATGGAAATTTTTAACCGACTGGACGCGTTCCTTCTTATTTATTGGCAAGGTTAGTTAACGGATGTTAACACCTCAATAAATTTGACTCCTTATTAAAATTCTCATCTCTACAAGAACATTAAAAAAAATGGTGAAGCCATACGATTTAAGAATCAGACGGAATTTATAAGCAGCATATCTTCTTTTTTTTATACTAATTTTGGATCAAGGATCAAACCCTGTCGACTATTCTACTTTAAGTTTTCCGCTCCACAAAGATACCTATTTAGATCCAGTTCCCAAACAACATACTGCTCCGATAAACTTGAAAACGGAACGAGGAAATTTATAATCGCATAACGCGAGCGATCAAAAATTCCTTTGAGGCAGCGACTGTCGCGCTCAAAAAGCTCGCGATCTCATAACCGTCGGGCCGATTGAATTCTATCGCGTTCCATCATCGCTCTCGCGCGAGAGGCATTCAAACGGATTCCGTCAGAGTCAAACGCTTGCCCTCGCCCGTGCCTAATATGTAGGATATATACGGGCGCAGGCCGCACGTGAAAGCCCCGCGACGCGCTCGCGCGCCCAGCCCCCTTTGCATCCGGGCCGCCGTGCGCGAGCGATCGTCGAATTAATCCGCCATTAATATCCTTCCGCGTGTATACGGGATCGCTCGGGCGAAAGGCGCGCCCGGCGTCTATGTACAGCTTCTGCAAACAAGACTCCGCGTCGCTTTAGAAATGACCGCCTCTCTCTTTGTCCCGCGACACCCCTTTCGCCCCTCTCACTCGATAATAAATTTACGAGCATTTGCTAGGAAAGAGGAGTGTGTCCAGCGCGATTTTGCTGTCTGCTGCGATGATAATGATTATCGCAAGTTCGAGACTGTGAAACTTAAAATCTATAAATTAAAATGTGGACCTCTGTACTTATTTAACAGAATAAACAACTATGTTAAGTGAAATTGCGCTCTACTCTTAGCAGTTTACTTTTATCTATAAAAAATTAAAAGAAAATATTTTGGCAAAATTGACGTACGTACAGCTTGTTGTTTCTCCATTCTTGTAGCTGTACCTGTTTCCGGTTTTTTAAAACGCGCGACACAGCGCGTTCATGAGGCCTCGACTTGTCGCGTGCTTAATGCTGCCCATGTATGCATACACGCCGTGTTGATTAATGTCCGACAAAAGGGTGAGCGAATCTCGACGATTTATCAAATTAAGGGTGGACGCGCGAGATAATGGTCAAAGCCGTGGAAAAGTCCGGGCGCGCCGGCTCTCCTCGCCTCGCGTGAGAAATGGCCGGAGTCACGAAAATTCGCGTCGTACCGGCTCTTGACCGTTGTCCGGTCTTCTGCGATCCTCGAATGTTTGACCACGGGGGCCCTTGAAAAATGATGAGCATGACTTATCTGTATCGGAGGCGTCGGCCGGCCACTCCAAAGGCGTGACGGTCACTCGAGGGTTCGCTCCGAAATCAAGCTTCACGTAGTCGCGAACTCAAATGGAACTCTTTTTTTACATTTTGTCTGTTCGAGCGTCCTGATACAAAGAGTGGCAAAGCAGCTTTTCAGTAATGTTTCTTTTGTCTCGCACTTTCGAAGACGTGATTTATTTTCTTTGACAAAAACGATTTGTCAATTAATATGGAAATGAAAAATTAACTGACTACCGGTTATCAACAAGATGTCAGATTTTTACGAGGTGATATTTATGTATAATCATAATCAATTTTAACAATACATGTATTGGTTCATAATTTAAAATAAGTTACTTATTTATTGTTATAAATTTTTCATAATTTAAGCCACACTCTAAAATTTTGATTTATTGAAATATTGAAGAGACACATCAGTCCATTGAATGCGCCTAAAAGTAAGCAACCCTCTATACTCTGCTTGATGAAACTGCCCTTCGACTATTATTTCAATGCAAAGTTCACTGCAGCTCTTATCCTGGCCTTAACCAAAACTATAACGCTCTGGTGTATTTATGCTTCTACTTGAATAAAACAAGGAATCCATATAGTCACAGATTCACCGTTTAAATTTCTTTCAGTGAAAATTTAACTAATTTTCAAACAGTTGCGCACTTATCCCTAGAAATAAGTGAATATTCAGTAATAATTGAGCAATTGTTACGAAACTAGTGAAATTTTCATTGGAAAAAAGTCAGTTCGAGGCGCGCCAAACGTGCCGGGCCGTTTGCGCATCGCGCGCGTGAACGTCGAATCGCTGCGGATCGTCGGCGCGCGAAGAAGCGTCGCGACGTGCCCGCGCACGAGGTGTCGCGATGAGAGCCTCGCCGGAGGGGGCACGCACATCGTCGCGCGCGACCGTTCGCGAACCCGTGCAGCGCAGCGCCCGGCCGGGGAACCCGTTCCGTTCCTCCGGCTGCTGCCGCTCGGCAATTTATCACGCTCGATCTGTATTTGCATACGTCGTCAAAGAGCTCGCGACATCAGATAGTCGAGTGGCTTTTGAATTTTGCGTGTTTGCGCGGAGAGCGCCCCACCACCTCCTCCCCCTACATTCTCTCACGCTCCTCGGTTTTAACTGATCGCCCGGCAAACCTGCTCCCGGGGTGTCGGGCCTCGTCGTCATCAACGTCACCGCTCGTCATCTCGCGGGTAGGCAAAGTAGCGGGGGAAAAAAAGCGCCTCGGCGGAGGCGAAGCGGGGAGGGAAAAAAAGTGCGAAGAATTACGAGCTCGACGGTGCGAAGTGCATCTATGATGAGGGCGAGCCGCAGGAGGCGGCGGCGGGAGAGTGCGAAAAATAAAGGAATCGCCGGCGCATCTTGATTCTCATAAATCTCGGAGTCGAGGCGTCGCGCGAGCGTTCGCGCTCGCCGATTTGAATATTTCGACCCCCAGCTCCGGGCGCTTTGTTAATTTTAGTAGCTGCGAAACGAGAGAGAGAGAGCTTTATTTTAATTTTATCGTATCATCTTTCGTTTTTCAGCTCCTTCGCGCGCTCGATACCGCGCGTCATTGTCATTATGCTAATATCGGAAGATTTTGCGAGATAAGCAAGTTTTTATCGGAGATTTCTGCCCTGAATCATTTCGAACTGTTTTAACCGTATGTGCGCTGCGCAAATAATGAGAGCAATGATTTAGCGCAGTGAGTTCATAACGAATTGCAACATCAGAATAGAATTAAGAATATTTATATGTAACCGTTTCTTCTTAATGTGGCTCACTAGAGGATTGAGGCGAGTTCGAAATTAATACGATCGTTTAATTTATCACTTGGTGATTATTGATTTTATAGATTAAACTTAATAGACTAAAATTTTGAATAAAATGTCAAAAAATGAATTTTTTGGCCAGTCTTTAACAATATTTTTAATTATTTTTTATAAAAGCATTCGTAAATACAACACAAAAAAATTTAATTGGACTGAAATAATACAACTAACTACAGTATTTCATTTCAATTTGGAATATTATAAAACATACAGTAATTCTGGAAAAACATGAAATATTAAATCTGCAGATTTGTATGAAAAACTGAATAACCGAGCGAAAATTAATAATTTTTAAAAGTTTTAGGGAGTACGTACAATAAATTTTTTTCCCACATTGTTCCTGTGTATTGCAAAGCACGTGTCTGCAAAACGTGAAATTTTAAACCAGGTACGAAACGCATTATACGGAAACAAAATTAATTCGCACGTTTTTTGTCGAAACGAAAGCTGAGCCGCAAAAATTAAGCGAAACCTACGTTCATTTAGCGAAAGCGCATAGTTCCGACTAACGAATCCACGCTCGAGAAATTTCATTCGCAATCCAGCCACATAAACATATTTGAATCCGCCGCTCCAGTCCGCCCGATAATGAACGCGGCAGTACCGTCCGGCCGGGCAAGAGCATACATCAAGCACCGAGACCGCAAAAAAAGCGCGGGGAGAGGAGAGCAACGGGTGGGTGGCCGTTGCATATCTAAACGTCGGCCGGGCGCACACGGGCCAGTGCGTATTTCACGTGGGCCGCGCCATCCGCATACCGTGGATTCTACCCTCCCCCCTGCGCGAATTTCCACGGCTCGGCGAAGTTTCGGCCCCGATGCAGTCAAAACACGCGCGCGCGCTCACCTGCTCTCGGCTTTTATTTAATTTACAGAAGGAGATTCGCGCGCCGAAATTCGCCGCCCCGTTCGAACTTTCCTCGTAACGCGGCCCGGGGCGCGCCCGTTTGCGAACTTGGCCATTATCCGTTGGTCGCCTAACGGCCAAGTTGCCGCCTTTGGCGCGACGTGTCCTCGGCTCGCGCATTATAACCATTTGGAAGCGGGGCTTTCCGCGGGAGATCTTGATGCCCGGCCCGATCTTCGGGTTAGCGGGCGCGAGGCGGATCCATTAGCGTTATTGGTTGCCGCTTGCAATTATTAGTTCATTACTCGGGGCTCCGATGCGGCGCCCCGCGCAAGCAGCCCGGCTGGAACGAAAATTAGATACCGCTAATTAATAGGGGCTGCGCTCTCGGCTGTATATATGCTTTCGTGCGAACGGAGGTATGCTCGCGGCCTTTTGAATTGAGATGCTGCTCGGTGCGGCTCTATTATCAAACTGCCTTACTAATGAACTTTCGCCGGATTCTGCTGCTCTTAGCGTTATAGTGGGTAAGTGGTATTGTTTAAAATGAAGAAAAAAATTTATTGAAGAAAACTTAAAAAATTCACATTTTAAGGGGAATTGTCAGTGACGTAAAGATTAAATCAAAAAAGCAAACAAAGGTAGAGAGAGAAATGATCTATAATTTGAGTGACTTTATTTTAATAAATCTCTATTGCTCCAAAAATTGTATAAAAATAAAAATATTTCAAGTATTTTATTTTATTGTAACTTTAAGCATAAAGTCTTTTTCTTATTCTCTTTTCCTTAATTCATATAATATGTGTGACATTGTTTATTTTGTAACTTTCATTTCATGATTTTAGAAAGTCTTTTGTTTCAATAAATAAATAATAAAAAATAAATGAATAAATTTAAAAATAATTTGACTCTCGGCCACTGTACAAACATTAACATACCGTATAAAGGTTACACGCTGCGTGAAAAATTGCTCCTACGGATCTCTCGAGGTATTTTAGCAAGACAAATTTCTCCAACCACCGGCTCATTTGAATAAATTTCACGCATACGAAAACGCTTATCCATCAAAAAGTCCTCGCTCGCCTCGGCAATAAAATCGCCCCGCGCAGCCTCGGCGCGCTCCGTCCAAGACGTAATGTACAATTAGTCCGGCCGTGTCATTGGTGCGCGCGCAGTTGCATACGCTTACGAGGAAAAAAATGGGCCCATCAAGTCGCGTCTCGGTCGATCATCGCGTCACGTCAACTCGGACGAGTCTCCGCCGCGGACCCTCGCGCACGTGCGCCTCCTAAGCCGAGCCCCGGCTTTTCTCTCACGCGCCCGCCGGACCGCGACCGACGCTGCAATAACGCGGCGAAGATTCCGCGGCCAAATCCCGTCGACAGCATCTCTCTCTCCCTCTTTCTCGTAAAAGTCTTCCCGAGGCTTCTCCGACCCCCCCGACGATGATGGGTCCGGGCTCGCCCGGGCCGGGCACACCAGTTTCCAGCCGAGTGTCATGCAAATAAGCCGGCGCGACCGACCCCCCGCGAACCCGTGGTAATGAGGCGATTTAACAGCAAAATCGCCGGTAAAACTATCCGCCACCGGACGGAGGGAGCGGAGGGCGAGTAACCGGGGGGACGGGGGTCGCGCTTCCGACTCGTCAAAACTTACCGTCGCCCGGCACCGGTATTTGCATCGTACAATCGTATCGATTGCAGTGTCTCGAGTAACGTTCCCTATCACTCCTATTAATTTCCTGCCTTTTGTTTGCTAAAAAAAGGCTTGAAATATTTTTTTTTTTTTTTAATGTGTAGACGATAGTTTTAGAAAAATTAGTTTCGTCGTTAAAAATTATTAACAATTGGTAATTATAGGAAATAAAATTTTTATGTAGTCCTGTTGATTTTGCTGATAAACGTTATTGTTTTTTCGTAGGATGTCAAGATTTCAACCGCAAATAAGTATTGTTAAAACGAAAAATCAAAAGTCATGCACACTAACAATATTTTTAACTTCAAACTAAGATGTGAAAAAAAAATTTTGATAAACGTACCATGAGTGATTGTATAGTGTATCTAATAACTATAAAAAAATTTACCAACCTTTAAATACTTTTCGCTCGTGGTAGATCGACCCTCGAAATCTATAAAATAAAGGAAACACCCGTTCTTGATGCTTTACAAGCTCACGCCCGTCGCAGCCTCCAAGGCGTTCAGTTAAATGAAGCGGCGTTTTACGTCGAAGGCGTGAGAGATGTCATCGCTCGGGAATGGGTTAACAAAGGGCTCCTCCTTACGACTCGAGCTCCCGCCGGTGGCGAGGCCAGCGAAAGTGCCGCTATAAATCTGGATTTCCTACGCGACCGCTCCTCCCGGCAGTTGCAGGAGATCGTTTTGTCACCTCGGCTGTTACCTCCCCATCTTTTCCCCGATTTTCGACATGATCGTCGCTACGGACGGTTCCGTGTCATGAGAACGGATTTGCTTAAAGTAGAAGTGCTGGAAAAGCAACGCGTTTATGTCACTTTGTTTTTTTATAAAGGGTTGGTGTATGCTGATACTACATTTTCCCCTTTTTATTGAATTTTACTATAGGCATATTCTATTTCACATTTTTCAAATATTAATCAATTAATCGAAAAGTTCGTAATTTCAAGTATTATTCCGCAACAAACTTTGCTGCGAAAACTTATAAAATGAGTAACCTCAGTTAACAAACAACCCGTATAATACACTCATATAATTTGTTTATCAAGCTATCCTGTCGATGTACCTACCTTATACAGGTAGATCGTTATACAGGAGTCCTAGATGTTTTTTGATTTTTTAAATACCTACTATATTACAATAACTTGTACCGAGGATATTTTTTTAAAGATTACCTAAAGTACACAGACTAATATATTAAGATTTTTTTCAGTTTATTTGATGATCTAATTCAGCCCAATAAGCGAACAGCCCTATAGTGTATACAAGAAAGAAAAAAAAAGAATGCGACAATATTTTTTCGGAGTTTATGCGCGCACTGTGACTTTCATTCGGGAAATGATGGTGATTTGCGAACGAGCAGTGTCACGGATGAAGGGCTCGGGGATTTCGCCGCGGCACGGAAAGGCGAAGTCGAGCTGAAGCACTTTGCGAAAACGAAAAAGAAATTGGAAGAGGATCTTGTAATTTATTACTGAGCGTCCGCCGAGTCAACTTTCTCACTGGGCAATGAAGCGTTTGATTAAGAGCGCGATATATCCCTACCGCGGCAAAATGCAACCAGGATGAAATCTGTCCAACTTTTTATTCGGTTTTCGCGTTACTCTCTTATCGTTAAACGTGGCAAATTTATCAAGATTTTTGAAATGCAGTTCGTTTCTTTTTATTGGACACAGCCTCACCGCAAGTCGTACTCCCGGCCGAGTAAATTTATTAAAATATAAATCAGGCGTTTCGTTATTTTATTTAACCTCTCGTTTCCATCCCCCTTTGCGCGGCTCAGCTAATACATGCTCGTTAGTCGCATTACGGCATAATACCGGAGCTCGTGAATGAGAACCCGCGGCCTTTTTCCCAACGAGCCTTCTGAAATAAAACCGGCAAAGTTAGGTAGCGAAACGATACCGGCGAGAGAAAATCCCCTGGCAAAGTGGAGGGGGGCGATAGGGAGGCAGGGCGAAAAAAAGAGAGTAGCGCGCGAATGAAGGATGCAACGGCGCTTACGCGCGCGTGTACGGGAGGTCTCAGGTGCGCAGTCAAACGACGGGGTACGAAAAGAATGCTTTCTGCCTGTGAAAATGATATCTGAACCGGGGAGAGCCCGGGGAAGAAACGAGAAGAGGACGCATGAGTGGATGCGAAAGGAGAGAAGCGGGGCGGGAGGGGAGGGCGAGGGTATCAGTGGCAAAACGCGCTAAAAATTCCTGTGTGCAAAAGAGGAAGCTCTTTGATGTATAAGAATGCGTTTTTCCTGGCGAAAACCAGTACTGCTTTTTTGCGCGCGCGACTGTGTGCGCGTGTATTTTGTACACGGGAGCCGAGGCCGGGAGAAAAAGAGTCGACTTGGTGGTGCTGGCGCGCGACGCTTATCCGCATTAGGCACTGAAAGAGATGAGAGTGAAGAGGGAGAAAGAGAAAGAGGGAGGGAGAGGGAAATCCTCTCATCAGCTCGAATCGATATTCCTTTTTCCACCGCGCGGAACTCTCGCAGGACACGGGAGTGAAGCGAAGTTTTGCGTTTTAAACTTTCTTCAGGGAAATTTGACGTGCACTTTTTTTAATTTAACTGCTTGTGCGATACTTACAATGTTTATTTTAAAGCAAGATTATAAACTATCTTTAATAATAAAGAGGTTTAAACTTTTAGTAAATGAACTTACGAATCAGGTCGTGATTGAGAAAATTTTAAATCGACAAAAACATAACACTTATCAGTAATCAAATAGAAATGCACGAATCAAATTGCACTGTAAAAGTAATATTCAAATGTTAAAAAAGTTTTCAGTCTCTCCGATCGCACTTTTATTTCTCACACTTAAAAGTCATCCACTTCAGGGACTGTTCACCCTCTCCTTCAATGCACTTCTCTGAACAGCGTATAAGCGCTAGGCATCTCGCATAATCTATAGAACCGAACTACTTGAGCGTGCGTTACTGGAAAAGCGATTTGAACCCTCGCGCACTTTCTCTCAATACTTTTTTAGTTTTTTTTGTCAAAAAAGTAAATAAAATTACGCATAAAAAATCTAAAATTTAAAAGTTCGTTAATATTATGCAGGAGATAAGAAAATAAAAAGGACGAAATTCACGCTCATTCAATTTTTTATGATTACATTCAAACTTTATATTTTTTAACTTAAATTGAAAGGTACATCGCTAAAATGTTTCCATTTTAAATTTGTACACAAACACAAAGCGAGTGCATAAATAAAAATAGAAAATTAACAGTGAAACAAAGGGTAGGAAGAACTCTAACCACCCTAGCCGAATGTATTTTAACCAACACAAGAGTCGCGGCAAAGTTCATTGAACCTGCGAACCCATTCATACCAGCAGCTTTGCGCTACAATGAAACTATAAAGGCTTTGTGTACACTCTGCACCTACATAACGATCCCTCGCAGTTTTTCCCTCTAAACGAAAATAAATAAAAAAAAGGAGAGCCCGCGCTCTCCACCCCTTCCCCACCCTCCACGCGAGCGTAGCAGTCGATGTCGCGGTGAAAAACGTCGAGCCGCGCCAGCCCTAATTATCAATCGCCACGTTAAAATCTATTACGGGCCATTGAGCGCGGGCGAGGCTCCGAAGGAGAGGCGGGCGACGGAAGCGGGAGCGAGCCGAGGGAGCGCCATACAGAGAGAAGAAAAGAAGCAAAGGCTCAATCACCCCGTGAAAAAAAGGAGAGAGGGAGGCTCGCGCGTGCTGCAGAAGTGCATTCAGGCAAAGTGCAATATCTGGAGGATTGTGCGCGCGCTGGCGCTCCTCTTTGGCGCGGCGCGGGGACAGGACGTTGACCTGACCTGGTGAGACACATATGGGAGTCCTTATGGGCGAGGCCGCGCGTGTGTGCAGCCTCGAGGAGGCAGCCGCGAGCGAGGGGCGAGCGGAATGCACCGCCGCGCGGTGGCGGGGGACGATCCCGGGGAGAATTTCACGTGGGGTGACTCCCGAGAAAAGAGCCGCGATGCGTGCGCGCGGCTCCGCGGCCGTTACTACGCGAGTGCGTATATGTGCGCGTGCCTCTCTCTCCCGGCACTTTGTCTCGCGGATCTCGGGAAATGATCGCGTCGGCGCGAAGAGCGAATCTGAAAAGTCCTCTCGGCGCGAGCGGATCGCCGCGTTGACACCCGCTACCGCGAGGCTTCTTTATCGCCGCGCCGTCGAGTGTGTGTGCTTTCCAAGGAAAATCTCGGGGGATTACTCTGTGCGATTATGTATTCGCGAGCCTCTCTCGCCTTCTCTCTTTCTGGGTTTCTCCCTTTTCGCGCGGTTACTGACTCTCCTCTTTTTGCGCGCGAGCGATGGCTCCGCGTTACTCGCGGTATCTGCCGTTTATTAAACCAACGAGTTCGGTGAAATTCTCTTGCGTCGGGTGAAAAGCGAGGACGGCGAGTCGGGGATCCCTGAAATAGAACGGGCTGGCTTAGAAAAGGTATGAGTGATAGAACAGTTAGGGGAAGTGAAATGACGTGGAAACAAATAATTATTCACGCGATCTTGAGCCGCGTGTATTTCTTTATAAAAAAAAGTACGATGTTTTCATTGGCGGCGTTTTTCTAGTTTTCTGATGATTCAACGTATTAATCTTTTTGAATATTTATATTTATTTTATTGGCTTAAATATCAAAATTTCAATTTCAAATTAATGTGATTCCCGTAGAATAGTCATAGAAAAATCGTCACAACCATACGAAAAGATACAACGATAAAAGTTTTCTATTTTCCGCGATAAATAAAAAATCATACGTCATTAAAAAAGATTATCTTTGCGAGGTAAATTGCAAACCATCATGAACTACCTGTCAGCATAATCGCGCTCGCATGCAGTCTCAACAATCCACGCAGGGTCGCCCCCTTGATTCTTCACGCCTCCCCATTTCGGCCGGGGCACGCCGGCGAAATTCAGCTGTTGCGCGCGTCCTTCTCACGCTGACCCAGAGAAGCCGGGCCCGCGGGGACCACGGGGTCCGCGCGGGTCGATGCGCCCGGCGCGCTGAAGCCGCAGAGTGCAGTCGGCGCTCCAGTGCAGGGAGCGGCATGCGCTCGTTCGCAAAACTTCGAGGGGTGAGTGCGACGAAGCGTGAGAGGGGACTCGGGGCGAAGCGATACGAAAGCGCGTTGCTCTCGCTCATCTACTGAGCTTTGACGAATGCTGCTTCGATTTGTTTTTGCCGCTTTTCCGCGACCATTTTGCTTTTTTGCAGAGGCGAGTGGGTAGTTTGTTTTAGGAAATTAATTTTTTTTATGTAGAATTGGTTTTGTGAAGTAAGAATTTGAATATTTAAATTTTTTTAATTTGTGGATGGACACACTTGATGAGAAAAACTAGAATAAATATTATACGTAGAAAATAAAAATCATCGCACATATAGACTATTCCGTTTTTTCAAAGATTGAATAAAGTACGATGTAAGTGCGAGACATTTAAAAGCACGTAAGCGTTAGAGTGAATTGAAGGTGTCTGGCGCACTCGTGCAGAATCTCTTATCACAAGAACATCGCTATATGTTCATCGATTCTACGTTCTTTTTTTCATGCAACATTAAGATGCTTTTATCTGGGAAGTAATCAACAACGTTTCAAAAAAAGTTAAATCGTTTAGTGGAATAATTCACAACACAAGTCGTTACGGGGGTTAATTTTCAACGTCCAGCGCAACGACCCTTTGATTTTGATATATAAAGGAAGCCCAAAAGTTTCGCGCGCAGCATACCCCAGGGTTGAATTAACGACCGAATAATGAAGTCAGTGTTTCATGCCCTGTGAAATTGCGTTCGCTTACTCGTCATTCGGTTCTTGCTTTGATTGCAAATGTGGCGGCATAGTGCAACGCCATAAAGCGCGCGAGCCGCGCTCAATCTAGGTGTCGGGTCGTTAAAGTGAGGGTTCGGTGCAAATTCTGAAAAATATTTATGACACTAGGATTAGTGCTGATACTTTATCGTTACCATACATGCATCCGTAAAAAAGTAAAATAAATTAACGCTAACGCATTCTCAAAATTATTATCCATTAGTGCTAAAAACTTATATACAACATAATATATTTTTATATAAAGTATGAAAAAAAATAAAGAATTCAGAAATTGTAAGGGGATCTTAAAATTTAGCGAATGTTTTCCAAGATTTATTAAACTGTTATAATGAAAAATGTTTTGGCTATAGTCAAAGATAATAATAATGATGGCATATCATATATCGTTTTACGACCCTCAATACGCCCGAAACCAAAAAGAAAAGCAGCGAAAAGCCATGCATCATCCGCATAAAATTATTTACAACGCGTCGGGAAAAAAGTGCAATAGCAGTCCGTAAATCCCGGAGCTGCAGCCGCGCAATAACCATAAACTCGGTGGGGGCCGGCGTCAATGGGTAGCGCTTGATACGCATACCTATAAGCGCGCCACGGAATAATCCGCGCGCGCGCGCGCTGCAACCGCCCTGAATTAAACTATTCATTTCGACGCGGCGAAGTGCAGCGCGCCGCATTTGCACAGCGCCAATATCGGCGGTCGACCTTACGTAAGCCCGCGCGCGATGAATCAAGCGTATTGCAAGGGGCGAGCCGCCCCCGCGATGACGATGACCGGCGCGAGCCCCCGATGACTCTCGCCGCGCGGCCGTATAACGCCCTCCGCGCCGATGATGCACCGCGCGGATTGAAAGCGATCGCGCGCGGCCGTTAACGACGTTATACGGCCGGCCGTCGCCGCGCGGCAAAATTCACTCGCGAGCGAACGGGGGGCGGCTCGCGTTACAACGTGTAAATGGAGTGGCGCTGAGTTGCGGGATGACACTTTGAGGGTAGAGCGAGAGGCTTGTTTTGGCCGCTGCAACTCAATTTGACCGCATATACGCGCGGTGTAAAAGTGATTGAATCCGGCGCGCGCGTCAGTTTTAAAGTGCTCGGGGGTACCGGTATGATTTTTTTTAGGGTCACAGCTTGAACTTTTATTGAATTTGGTTTGACTTTTATTTTAATTGTGGTTTTGAATATTCGCAATGCATTTTCGCGCGCACTCGCGATTATATCTAAAGAGTCGCTATTTGATTCAAGAGTCTTACTCCGAAATTGTCTTGTCTTGCGACTCGGTGATTTAACTGATGGTTTAGATCAATTAAAGAGTTTCTAGAAAGAAAAATGTTGTCTTCAACACTCGAGATTGCAATTATTAACAATAGTTAGTTATTTTCACTCCAGCTATAAATAGTAAAAAAAAACAATGTTCAATGAATAAAAAAGTATAACTGCGGTAAAGGTACGTGCGTACATTTATTTGAAATATTCGTGTATCATATTTCGACATAAAACAACTCCCCAAAAAAAAAAAATTCGATTGATCATTCTTTACGTATGTAAAAGTTTTCAAAACATACCATATCGTCGAGATTTTTAATCAACTCACTGAAAAATTCACGCGCGCGCTTTTTGCGCCCTGACGCAATTGACACTCTTCAATTTTTCATAGCGCGCGCAGCTCTCGCGATTGATTCTCTCGGTGGGTCCCCGCCCCGTCCTTTTTTTTTGCGCGCAAAAAGCCCGCGGCGCGTCAAGTGCGCCGCATTTGCATGCGAATTCGCGATGGCTCGCGTCTCTTTTTTGGCCCGACGCGTAAATAATTTACAAGCCATCCTGGATGAGCGCTGCGGCATTTTTTTTCGCGGCGCCAAATATACGCAGGGCGCGAGTCCTTTTTCGGTCCCTCCTCGACGACGGGAGAGGGAAAAAAGGACGAACCGAGCTCGTCTACCGGGAATCGAGTGTGCATTGCGCTATCGCCGGCGGTGTCGACGTTTTGTCCGGCGTAGGACGCGACCTCGTTATTTGCCGGCCGATGAATTGGTAATAAAAGTGGCATCAATGCCGCCCATCGTATATCGTGGAATTGCATCGGTGGACCAGCGGTCGAGCCGAGAGATAAAACCGGCGTTGACAATGTCATTATTATATAGCGTTTTAACGCTTAGGGTTCTGAGTAAAACAAAAAATAATGCGAATAACAGAAAAAGCGACCATTTTTATCCCCTGAGAACCTTCCAATCAGCAATTTTTTTTAAAGTGTCCATTTATCATTAAATAATTTATCATGAATCAAAATTTTAATGCACTTCTACTTGAACTAATTAAAAGTCCAAACTATATGGGCATAAAATTTAAGTTATAACAGATTTTCTTTATTTATTATTTATCCAGGATTCACTGGAACTAGAGATGGTAGAACTCCATTTCTATCTCCATATTCGTTATCACTGATAGTGAAATATTTAACTGTCGCGAATGTACGTTTTCGAGGCGACGGGCGAAATTGCACTGATGCAAAATGAGTCGACTGATTCGAATAAATCATTCACGAGCACTCGACGAATTTATGACTTTTGCGTACCCCATTCTCCAAATTATGATGTGTATCATTTCCTCAATTAGTTTTGCAATTTAAACTATTGCTAAAGTACAGTAAAGAAAAAAAGAGATGAAAAAATAATGTACATTCAATATCAGTTATGAAACCTAATACATACTGTAACTTTTGCAGATATTATCGTGTGCTGACTGATTTTAAAGATGAGGAAATGTCTCTTTTTCTCATATTTCAAGTTCATTTGATACATTCAGAAAAGACAAGAAACTGAAGTACGAATACTAAGATAAGGAAGCAAAATTGAAAATAATCTTTAAGTAGTTTCGATAACAGGATTTTTTATAAGGAAAGTGTGCAAAAATACTCTAATAAAATTATTTTTCCTGGTTCCATAACCATATTCTAACACTAATTCTTTCATGCGCAATGTACAACTGCACTTTGTAATAAAATACGCAAAAAAATGAGCTTTACCCACAGCAAAATCCGACTATTTACTCGAAATTAATGTTAATCGCCGGCGAAACTTCCGCGAGTGAAATATCGTAATAGTGTGACAAAAAATACGAAAGTGACGCAGAGGAATGGGCGACGGGAATAGGACGGCGAGCGCGAATTCGGAGCATTTACGCGCGCGCGCGCATTCGAGCCTTTCCCCTACGTTGCCCTCGCCTATCTGCCATTATACGGCCGGCCGTTTTTTCCTCGGCCACGCACGCACGCCCGCCCTTAATTCGCAATAAAGCCCGCGGGCTCGCTTTAATTCCTTATCGCAGCCAGGTCGAATCGTCGCGGGTGGACGAAAAAAAGGAGAGCTTTTAAAGCCGCTCCGGATATTTTTGGCTCGCGCGCTGGAAATCGGGATTGCGCCGCGCCGGGGGTCGTGAATCTTCTTGAAGTTTATCTCGCTATTAATTACCGGGCGAAATTATGACGAGTGTAATTGTGACCGTTGTCTTTGCGTGCGGAGTTTTATTTGCTCGGTATACTACCGAAGAAGAATGCGCTTTTTTCCGTCGTTAATTTCCATTCAAATCTGATGGTTTTAAGATGGCTATAGCCGAAGCAGTTAAAGTTTATTTGAACAAATTCAAAATTTATAAAATGCTGATATATGAGTTCATTCACTAGCGAAAGTAAAGAATTATTAGTTATATTGTAATCTTCTAGCAATGGAATCTATCTATAAACGCAATATTTTGTTCACTAAAGGCGTTTTAAAATTCTTTTGTATTAAAAAAAATCATAACGTCAAATGTTTTTTTTTGCTTCTATTTCAAAATTATTTATACACACTACATAACATATTGCATGAAATCTCGTTTTAAAATTGGAAATTTGAATGCGAGTAGAATTCGCAGTGTCCATACATCAGTGAACAATAGGCGCGCATGAAATCAATCATTGTCAATCCTCCGCCGCAGGAATTCCACGTACTCCGATCGTCGCTGCAGACGCGGCAATAACGCGTCGACGACGGAGGGGGTTGGTTCATCGCCGTCGGCGACGCATTACAGCGCGCAGCTATCGTCGGGGTTGCCTGGCAGATCGTCGCGATCGGACCTCGGCCGCAGCGGCTCGCAGATTGACAGTTTAGATAGACGCGAAAGTCACGCGCGTGCCCGGCCGATCGGCGCAAGATGCGGGCGTGGGAGCTAGCCACGATAATTGCGCCGGCTTTTATGTAAATCCATTAATGGCGCGTCCGCTCGATCGCCGGGAATTTCGGGGAATTTTGTTTGCCCGCCCGTGAGATCCACTCCGAGCAATCCCGCAGCGCTGGAAAAACTTTGTTTGCGCGCGCGCGCCGGACAATGGGCGAGGATCCAATTTAACGAGGTGGTCGTTGTTTCTGGTTAATGAGTTATTTCAATCGACGCCGCGGCCCCAGAGACATTTTTCAAAAGACCCCGGAGCGCGCTCAAAGCAAATTCTGCGATCGATAGTCGGCCGAACGTTCGCCGCGGTCGTCATATTTATTTACGAGGCGGCTTAACGAATGCACCGCTCAGCCGCAATATTTTCGTTAAATCCGGCGCGGCCGGAATTCATAAAAGGAAAAAATCTAGCGCCCGGCGTGCATACGCCGTATAAGGGATTATATAATAGTGAAAAGCGCCTTGGTCGGATCGCAGATTTTTATGGCATTTTGCGCCGGGCGAAAGAGACAAAAAAGGAACGCGAGCGCGCGGCAGCGAGAGAGAGAAAAAAAAGGAATCAATATAATAATCCCGCAATCTCGCGAGCACGTGCGCACGCCCGGCGGATAGGACGTCTCTTTACGAGCAATATCTAATGGATTGCATCGCGGGAGCCCGGGCGCAGCGTTAAATTTGACGTTCACGATTATTGCGGGGGCGAGGCGAAATCCTTCGCAGCCGCGCGGCCGCTCGAATCGGCGGCGTTATTTTCCGGACTCGGCGCAGGAGCGCGTTAATTTTATAATCCCCGGGCGGTGAGCGAGCGGGGAAAAAGTTACGAGCGCGCGCGCGCGCCCCGGGCGCTGCAGTCGCGCGTTCGTATTTCAGCCCAGATGCCCGCGCAAATTACCGGCGACCGAGTAATGTCAAAAAGGGTTGCGAGCCCCTTCCCGCTTCTCTCGTTCTTTAAATGCGTCCCATCGCCGCGCGGCGGACGCGAATAAAACGGATACCTGAGCGGAGAGAGAGCGGGAACTCCGAACCCTCGACCGTGACAAGTGCTAGTTTTTACTTCCTTTTTTTTCAGCCTCTCTCTTTTTTTGACGAGCGCGACTGAACTCCACCGGGCGACAGTTGGGTAGCTATGTACGTTGGAAATTTGTGCTCTGTGTATAAATGTTTCATTAGGTTTCCCTGCAGTTTCTAAAGAGAATTTGTAGAACGTTTAATATAACAAACATTTCTTTCATTGTGCAGATTGTTCTGCTAGTATAATTGTTGAATAAATAAATAAAATAGTACTACTATTCATTCAGAATCAGACAGCTAGAAAAGAATTCTACTAAAATTACGAATAAATCAATGGTCAATTTAATATTTTCACACACTGTACTTATTTTTGGAAAATGTGAAGTGAATTTCTTAAAATTTACTAGAAATCTAACAAATTTTATTAAAAAAATGTTGCATATTTTCTTACATTTTCATTCAATTTTGAAACAAACATTATCAGGTTTTTTTAGGACTTTTAGTGAATATTTTCCTTAATCTACTACTAAAAAACGCTGTAACTTTTACTAACCCCTTTTCCTCCCTGTATTAATATTTCTATAGAAAATTAATATTTCTATGCAAATGCCACAGCGGAATCGTAAACAAAACACTAAAGAACAATCTCCATTAGTCCGGGAAAGCGTCACTACTATTCGCCCACGCACTCTCTTGCCCGCGGGTACAGCGCGGGCTTAAAACAAAGCAGCTTCCCGCCCGCCTTAATTAAGTTTCATCAAAAAGCACACGGCGAAATTATCGTTCCACCTCTTCCGGAGTAAGTAAGACGCTCGCGCGTTACTCCCCAGGCCCTCGCGAGAGCACGCCGCGTAATAAATTCATAAATAAGCAGGCGCGACCCTTAGCACCTCGGCTCCGGGTGCCGCGTAACAAGGTTACGTTTTATACACCGGCGGGCTTTACGCCGCGCTCGCGCGCGACTCTTTCGCCGGGCCACCTCGTAAAAGAGCCGGCGCGTCTTCGCGCGGCGCGCTCGAATTCCTAATGCGAGAAAGGGGTTTTAGCGCGCCGCCTCCGCGCACTTCGACTTTTATGTACACCCGCGACGGCGCGCGGGCAGCTTTGATGTAAGACTCGCTCGTGTCCTTTTGCGCCATAATTCGGACGCGCGATAAGGGCGCAGCGGAATTGCACGTTTACGTTCGATTCGTGGCATACGAGATGTTGACTAAGAGATTGAGTATGAAATTTTCAGGATATACGAGGCGCACTTTTATTGGCGCGTTATGGCCGCGCGAATAAAATTCGCGGTAAGAGGTGACGTTTCGATACTTTTATTGAGGAATCCTCATAAAGTGAGATATTGAATTTGTCTCCCTGGAATTGGAAGCTTCACGGTACACTCGTGATTAAATTGCAATGGTGAAATCTTGTGTAGATTAATCAAGTGTACTGGAAATTATCTGTCAAAGTAAACATTGTTGAATGTTCGTCTATACATTAATTCATCAAAAGATAAAAGTGCAGAGTATCTTTATTGCCCATTTTTTTCAAAGGTATAAGTTCTTATACAAATAAATGTAAAAAGAAATGCGATTTTGCTAAGATATTCATGTAGATATTATTGATATTTGTTAAACAAGTTTTAATAAATAAGAAAGGTACTTCAGCAAATAGGATTCTGAGGTACCCAATACACGTTTTTAATTAACAAAATGGATTCATCTACAAAGTGTAAGTCAATATAACTGTAAAGTACAAAAAAATCCATTGCAAGTTTTTAATTAACGAGAAAGTTCATAAAAGAATTACACATTGCACAAGTGACTCTTACTTTCCTCTTTTTATCCACTGCAGCAGTGACAGTAGCACTACGAGCGAAGTCACCAACGAAATTTAAAAAGTCAAACTTAAAATACCAGCGCTCGGTTTAGAAGCGCAGTCGTCAGTCGTCGCGCTTTAAAAAGGCAACGATCGAAACGAGCGAATCTCAGCGATAGCGACTGCTCGTTGCAGAGAGCAATTCCTACCCCCCGTGAAATTGGGAAACGCACTAATACCTCGGCAGAACAGCGCCGCGGAGGGACTGACTGCTCGCGGGACTCTCGATGACGTCGGCGCACAAAAGCGCATCTGGATAATAACCTCGAGTAATCATCGAGCGCGCTCCTCCCGCCCCTTTTTCTTCGCCGTGCGCGCGCGTGCCTTACGTCGCGGGCGCATTATGCGCGAGAGCCCGCGTAATGCGGCGTCCCTTGTCCTCGCAGTTCGCGGCGCGATTACGAGTGCGTATCCCTCCCGACTCTTTTTGTTTTGCCCCAGCACCGCTTTCCACTTAATGCGCATTCTTCGCCTCGCGGTGCTTTCACCCCTCACCCCCTTGTCCGAGTACTCTCGTTCTTTTTTTTCCATTCGCGTCTTATCGGTCGATCCTGCGTGGGTGCCTATTGCTTATTATAAGAGCGCTGGCTTGTTAAAAGAAATGAATGCGTTTCCGATTATATTCCTTAGTTTTAAATTTATTAAATTTTCGAGATTGGATTTATGGATTATTATTGAATAAGAAATGGAAAGAACCACCTAATAATAGGAAATTGGACATTTAAATCAGTATTTTCAGCTTCTCTGAACTTTAAAATAAAAATTGATACAGCCCTTTTACTTGTTTCATAGTACCGTGATAGTTGTGTTTGTTTTATGCATGCGTCAAAATTAGGAATATGAAAATTTAACGCAGATATCCCCTGTTCACTCGGCACATTCATTCTGTATGTTTGAAAGCTGCGGTTTTAATTACGCAGGAAGAAAGCGTGAGCGAGCTTATCTCGCGGTTGCGCACGCATGCCCGTATTCATGCCTCTTCCCTCCCTGTAATCGTGCGTCTCTCGCCAGTTCGCCGTCCTTATCGGATCCGCCGTTCATTTCTTGTACTTTCTTGCACCCGCTACCCTTTTCGCATCCCCGCGATTTAGAACATGTTACTAGGCGCAAAAAAAGTGAGACTGGGCGTGTCTTCCTTCTCGGCTGTGTGTTGGTGGGTTACCAGGTCCCTTTCTCGTCTGAGGTGACGCTCGCTTTCGAAGCTTAAGCGAAAAAGAATAAATAAACAAATCGAGTAAATAAAATAGCCTAAAAGTACATGCATTACGTTTATTTTCAATACTTGTTACAAAATAAAAGTTGCAACTGCGCCCCTCCAACGCAGGTAGAGTGTTAAGAGTTGCTCACCGTCAATGCCCAACCACTCGACCCTTATGCGAATTAAGTACATTTTATCATCAGCGAGAGTGTCCTTGACTTTAAGGGATAAATAAATCAGAAGGCCCTCCACGTTGTTGACCGGTAAAAAGTATACTTTACACTCTCCTCTTTTAATTGCAGAGGCTTGCGCGCGCACATAAAAAATGTCTTTGTACCGCGCCGCCAATGGCCGAGACGTCGTTGCAGTCTCTCAATAAGAAGTTCTTATATTAATCAGTGCCTGGAATTTCCCACGAGCATTGCTGCAACAACGCCGCGGTTCTTTGTACTCCACGTGGGGTGACTTGGGGTAGCTGCACCTTGTGTGCATAGAGTTGCAGTCGCTTTCTGATCCTGCAGTTCAATGACTTCGCAACGTTCGCCTCGCTCTTACTTTACAGTCGATGAAAAACGAGTTTTCGCAATGATTTTTCTACAAAATTTGTTTTTCGAAAAGAGTCCCAAGTAATGAGCGTCTAAAATCTGTCCAGCAATTAAATACTGACAATTAGAACTTACATAATTAAAAAGAATAAGATATCTTTTCTTTTCTTCGATAATATACCTACTCAATATTTCAAATTGAGGAGCAATTGACATCTGTACGATCATCGGGAGTTATTAATGAGCAGCTTTTATGATTGACCACTAATAAACCCGTTTCCCGTCCCTTTTCCGCCCACTCGTTCGTCTCGCGGGTCGACCCCTCCCACTGCGCGCCCTGTCACCTTTTCCCCGACGCTGCTCCCTCGGATCGGTTTCGCCCTCGCGGACCCCCGCGTCATTACGTAGGTGCGCGCACAATTAAGCGCCTCCCCGGCCCATCCCACTCCTCGCCCTTTCTCCGTCGCTCTTTAGCCTCCTCCTTTCGTCTTTAAAACGCAGGACGTTGCCCCGGGATCGGAGTCGTCGCGGGGCGCTGTTGCTGCGCCAGGGGGTTTGGCACCACTGGCATAGATGCACCCGGGTATTCAGGCACGCGCGCACCCCCCGCGAGGGGTGTGCATACGCCTCGACCCCTCGCGCGCACCTCCCACACCCCTTTTTCTATCTCGCGCCCCCGCGCTCAATCCCAGCAGCCCTCGCGCGCGAACGTAAATTTTCATCCTTTTAAAAATTATTTATCTCTCAATCTGCGGCGCGCATTTTTTTATCCTTTTTACCGCGAAAAATCAATCGCTCCGAAATTACTCGGACCACTGTGCGCTGTTTAATTACAGTTTGGAGAATATTGCGAGTAATTCAAAAATGCATTAAAAATTAATTGCGACACTCGGTAATTATTACGCAATCGTATAAGGCGTTCTCGGAGACAAACTCACACGTACGCGCGATTCCGCGTGTGCAACAGCGGAGTCACGTGCGAGCGTACCGTGTGCGCGCCTACGTCACATGCAAATAAATATGCCATGTACGCGCGAGCAGAGGGTAGGGGGAGAGCGAGCGAGAGATCAGAGGAGGACAGGGGTGGGCCGCGCGGCAGCGGGTACAAGGAGAGCGCCACGGGGTGCAACAATAGGCCCTCGGCGCAGTCGCCATGGTAACCCCATCAATCCCTTAGCAACAGCTTGAGATCTTAAAGGCGAGAGGATCCGCCGCGCGAGCGGCTGGAAAGGCGCGCACGAGCCGAGACGGCGTCATCGAACGAGAGGACCACGCGGCGCACGCATCACCGAGGAGCCGAGATGCGCACCCTCCCGGAGTCGCGATCCTGCGGAGGTTCGCGCGGGGAAAACTTCCGGCTGACGTCACGCTGGAGAACGCACTTCTCGGCCGACTCGGATCGCGGGGCCGCGCGCTGCACTTCCGATCGAGGGAAGCCCCGCGCGGCCGTCTTCGCTGAATGCCGCGGATGATGAGGCTTTTCGCGTCGATGCGTAATGGTTATTGCCGCGCGGCCATTATTTTTTTCCTCCGCTTTTTAAGGGCACGCGTTAGAGAGAAAGGAAGCAAGTAGACCAGTGCGTTTTAATGCCGGGTGTAATTTTCACTCGCTTAATGACGTTGTTGAGCTTGCGATGGTATGTACGAGCAACAGTCGGGTTTGAATTAGCGCTGACGATCGCAGGCAGGGGAGAGTAACCTGCTACCGACTGCTATTGAATTTTGTGCTGCAGCATTTTGTAAGTTGGAAAAAATGAAAATTATTAGTCTTATAGATAAAAAAGATTTCAAGTGTTATTAAAATTATGCTTTTTGGTATTTTCACGAATCTGGTACCGAGAGTAAGGATATTTCACTAATATCGAGTTCATATTTAAACAAGCTACTGAAAAATAGTGTATTTGATCAGACTTGCTCATATTGAGTGGGTACAACGCTTGCAAAACCAGTATAGGTTCTATTTTACATCTTCTTTTATTTTGCGCTGGTGCCTTTAAGTAGATTAAAATTTTTTATTAGATAGCAATTCCTAAAAAATGATTAACTTTTAATAATTTGTTTCTGCATCAAAATAAGTCCTTCCACACTCTACGAAAGCTGTACTTTCCTTTGAAAAGGTGTTTTCGCCATTCCGTAGAAAATGGCACGGCTCTTAACGATGTCAGTTCTTCGGTGGCACAAAGGACACACGCTGAAAAGCCGCCGAAAGCGAAAAATTGCAGGGTGCCTCCGGGCGATACTTTCATTAATTACTGCCTCTTTTATTTAGCTCGCTTCACTTTCCAAGCAGTAAATAATATAAGTGCAGTCAGCGCTGATCCCACTCCCGGCTCGCTCGCCTCTCATCTCCTTCGTTGAATTCACGGCTAACCCCGGCGTTACTCTCGCTCGAGCATCGCTTCTTCGCGCGTTTCCTACGGCTTTTCTCCGCTCTCAGTGATTCCCGCTTTTATCTTCGACCATTTTTCCTCCGACTTTATTTCGCTTTGTGCTCTCCTCTTATCTCGGTTTCTCCATTTCCACCGACAGCGGGATTTTTCAGCCGCTGCCGCTGTAATTACGTATTTAAAAAAGGTGTGCTCGCGGATTTCTGAACACTTGGAATTTCATCATTTCGCCCTCGTCGTTATAAACTTTAGGATTATGCACGCGAACTTTTAATTTTCGGAATACGCTTCATCCTTTGAGAATAACCACTTCTCAGACTCACTCGTTCGAACTATTACTGTTCTTTCAAAAAATGTCTTCCAGATTGAAAAACCACTTGATGCGAGTGTTAACTGAGCCAATCAAACTTTGATTAGCTCAGTTCTTTTCTGAAATAGAATGATTTTTTTAATTTTTCACTCACAGTTCATTGAGTTTTTGAATAACAAAATTACTCTTTTTAATGAACACCGGGCTGCAAAAAAATGAAGTCAACGTCACAAATAAATACCTCGTCAGGAAGTTAGTAAGGCAACGCTCGAGAAGTAAATTAAACAAGAGTTTCATTATTCCGTTTCACGGCACATTCGGCTCCATGCAAATTTCATTGCACTTGCCCTCTTTCCCGACCCTCCGCGATTCTTCGCGAGCTCCCTCGCCTCAGAGAGAATGGCGACGAGCGAATCACTCGCAATTACATATTTATCAAGAAGATCCGCGGGCGTACGCGCGCGAAAGGAAGTCGTCGCGGGCGCGTCAGTCGGCTGCTCGACGACGGGACGGATACGTCCGCTTATCAGATGCGCGCGAGTGCGCTGACAGTCTCCCCCGGGGGTGGGACGGCGAAATTAGGAGCCTAATTAGGAGCTGCGCGAAATTTCGGAGGATTGCTGGCGGAGGGTACGCGAGGGAGCGAGGAGCGCGGTCGGGAAGGTTGAATCGGCGGGAAACGTCTTCCAGAGGAGTATACCGAGTGAGAGACATATTTCTGATGGATAGGGAGAGAGGCTTAATCTCGCTGAAACGCACGCGGGAATTTTAAAGGTGATCACGCTGATGTTACGGAGGTGTTGCTCTAGAAAGTAGGGGTGATGAGGAACCTTGGTGTAATGAAGTACTGTTTATCATGCTTGAGAGACGAATAACACTTTTTGGATACACTTTTCCAAATAATTTTTTTAAATAATTTTACTTTTTTAATTCGGAATATAAGTGCTAAAGAAAAATTTGACGTCAAAATTGAGCAATGATACTAAAAGACTTGCAGAAATTATCATGAAATACCATTTTGATTTTTAAAATATGTGTATTCTCTTAAAATTTACAGTTATTTTAAATCATCATTAAGCATCTCAATAACGAGCCTCGCAAAGAGGAAAACAGTCACGGTGCATAGTATTGCCGTCGATTTTAGATATCGAGGCCCTCTACCTAATTCACGCGGGCGCATTTACACTTCATACCTATCTCTCTTTCTCTCTCTCTTTACTGTTTGGAATTGCTTTAGGCATTGATTAATGACACGCCTGTTGCAGCCCTGGTTACAATGCAATTCACTTTATACATTGGTACTAGAAACAGATAGATAGATATATACATGTTATATATAGAGAGAGAGAGTAGGAGAGAGAGGCGTTCGTGTTTGTGCTCATCGGTGTTTGTACGAGGTGACAGAGCAGTGACAAGAGTGACACGCTAGCGCGACAACTAATTAATCATTCTGCGAAACGATGGGCTCGCTGACGGCGTCCAATGAATACGCGCCACCCCTGCGCTAACTCCTCTAGCCTAAGCTGCTTCTTTGACTCGAAGCTCGCGCCGCGCTTACACGAACTCTCGGGCCAAATGCGCATTTTTGACGTCTGAATTAGACGCTCTCCACCCGCGAGCGCGCACTCTACCCCCCCTCATACATCCGCATTGTTTTCCGCTTTCGCGCGAAATTAAAAGTGCCCCGCTTCGAGGTATCGAGTTACCCGCCGCGTCGCGCCGGATTTCGGTCCTGCACCCGACGGCGGGATTTAAATTACCCCCGAGCCGATGAAGTGCGGCTGTTTTTACGGTTGTAAATTGGCTCATTCGGCCGGCGCCCCGAAAGCGCCAGCTGATGTATATTAACAACTAATTTGTCGCCCGGCGCTTCATCGGCCGCGCGCGCTCCAATCGAAACTCACAGCGGGCGAAACGCGCGCGCATTAAAACGCACACAGCCGCGTCGCCTCGCGTACGAACGCGGCGACGCGAATTCGCAGTTTTTCAGCGCAAAATGGGACGGCGCGAAACAAAGCCGTTAGATATGCACTTTTGCGCCGTCACCGTAATGGCCGGCTCTCGCGCCCGCCGCGTGAAATAGCGCCGCGAGTGTTTAACGGGATTGGGGGCCGGCCGAATCGGCGCTTATCTGCGCGCGCGCGAGATTCGAAGTGCCTGCACGAGGCGGGTGGACGCGCGATGACGCGATGACAATGAGGCCGGCCGGGCGAGCGATAACGCATCGCGCGGACCCCGCGTCGATAAGGACTGCGCCCGTGTAAACCGTGCGCAATTCACAGTTTGTTGGGCACGAGAGCGAGGTGAATTATCGATTCCATGAAAGCAAAACGCCAGTTTCGAGTAAATGTTTCTGCGCTTTTTTTTTCGCGCAATTCGTTTCTTTGTTTTATTTCCGGGTGAAATTAAAATTGATGCTGTCGCACCTGGGAATATGGTTCTTTTATGTAAAAGAGGATTTAGTGCCATTCATTGTTGGATTATTTCTTTTTAACGTCCTGGTTCTGTTGAAAAAGTGCGAAAATATTGATTTATTTACAAATTATTGTTATAAACGTTTGACTTTTTTTAGAAGACATTTGTCATTAAAATTGCAGTAGGAATTAACAGCAGGTAATGCAATTGGTAAATTAGTTTAAATCATTTTCCAGCGTTTTAAGAAAGTAATTCAAGCGAAAGCCCGAGAGGTATTAATGCCTTTCCAGACTTTCTGTCTAGCGCATTTTTTAAGCTCTCGTCTCAGCTCGCCTATTGTACTTTTTCCCGGCCATTAGTAGCAAAGGAAGACATCAGCTTCCACTCAGCGATTACCGAAACTTTATTTGCATAACACACGGCAGTCGAGAGCGCCGCCGCAGCGACGATTTACATATTATTTGAATCGCAGTAATCGATCGAAACGTTTCTGGAATTAAACACTTCTGCTCGACTGCAGTGAGCTTTGCAAAAGCACAAAGTGGGATTGCTTTAATCACATCAGTTTAGGCGAGCTATTTATCTTTCTTTTGCAAAAGAAAATTCGAAAAGTGTTACTATACCAGTTACTGGGTGTCACAAAGTTTGGGAATAAAATAACTATTAGCGTATTTGCATTTAATTATTAAATAATTAGTTGAATGTTGATTAATTGATTCATTATTTGTTTAAAAATTCTTTTCGGAAACTTTAAAATATACGGTAGGCAATTAATGTTACTGAATTTTTTGCAATGTTACGGAAATTTTCCCAATCGAAATAAAAGTATAAAAGAAATAGCCGTTGAAGAAGAGAATTTTGTAGAATGCCGATACATTAGCGAATGGGAATCGATAGTACACGTATATACACACTCAATATTTTAACGAGTCTCCGAGCTTCCTCTAGGTACAAAAGGATAAAAACACTTTCATCAATTAAATCAACCAGACCGGAAGATAAATAGAAATTGGATTTTCTAATTAATTTAAGAGTTGCTTGACCATTATTTTAATAAGTGCAATGTTAATCTATAAAAAAGGTAAGTTTATTGAAAATTTTTTCAAGTCTGAAAAATGTTATCTTATTTTTCGTGTCTATTTGATTGGTAGTACAACAATCCAGCTATCCAAATATATTGATTAAAAGCCTGAAATACAGTTTCACCTTTTATTCTCTGAGAATGGAATTGGACGTACCAACCGTCCCATCCCATCGTGTCTCTCACCTATCCAAATATATCATCAGCGAATAATAGCTCAGAACATACCCAGCGCCCTCGAAGGGTATACCCTGCGAATCCCTGCGCCGTGTAACTTTGAAATTTTGCGGCTTCACCGCCGCGAGCCCTTCGCTCGGCGCGCGTTCGACCGTCGCTTAATTAATTACGGCCGCGCGAAAAGTGCGCGATCCGCGAGCCGTCCGCGCTCGGGGCGAGCCGAGCTTCGGCCGTCGCGGGCTATCTTGTCCAGAAGGGTTAGATTAGATACGTCGTTCACCCCGGGCCATATATCCGTTCGGGCCCGAGGCGCCCGCGAGCCGGACAGCTCTTCTTCATCCCCCTCCCGGCCCCTCGGTATTTATTGACCGTGCGTGTCCACTCGGAGCGCCTCCGTCTTCGGGCGCGCTCGCACGTACCGCTGCCGTGTCTGCGCGAGCGCATATGCGAGACGCGGGGGCGGCGGCTGAGTTACGGGCCTGCGGACAGAGTGATGCATGGCCCGCTGGAAGCCCGAGGACCGGCCGGGGATACGGCGGCCCTCTTCCTCGGCATCGCGTCGGGGGACTCCCGCGGGAATCGCCGAACCCTTGCCACCTTACACCATTAGGCGGCCGCGCGCGCCCGTGCGACAGCGAGGACCGCCCGGTGAATTATTGGAATATCGACGCCCACGGGCATTAAGTGCTTCAATTAGCAATATTATTGCACCGGTGACCCGCGACTAAGTGTACATGCTCCTTGCAAATAAATTGTTTGTTAACGTACAGGTGTCGTGTAGTAGTCTTAGTTTGTTTATGGATGAATTTTTCAAGTTCAACGATTCCAAATTTATGATACCGTTAAATATCAACTGTTTAAATTTGTTGATAGTGACATGTTCACACATTTTAAGTTAAAGGTCACTATTTTCCAATAATAATTCGATGTTTATAGCGGAAAAAATTTAAAGCCTCTGTTCACTTACGAATTGCAAATAAAATGTATATAAGTACAAATATTGTAACGCGGATATTCTTTTATAATAAACTTATCAATAATAACCTACTGGTTATTAGATCCTAAGAATACTTTCGTGATATATTAAGGATGGAGACTATTTTTTTTATTTTTTGCAATAAAAATATTTTAACAAAAAAGCATAAAAATGAAGAAAATTAGCCTAAATAGAGACACTTCGAACTGTAAAAATAGCTTATTTTCAAAGTAGCCCTGACAATGAAATATTTTAACTTCGTACTTAAGATCATTTCTAATATACTTGATAAATCGATTTCTGGTGGAATTATTATAGTCATTTTTAGTAGTCTTCACCCACAATCATTAATTTTAATATATTACAAAGAAGCATTAGATATTACACACATATATATTGATTATCGCCATCTTCAAAGGGCTTCCTTCTGCATGCGCAGCAATAATTAATATAGCAGATCGCACCCATTGATAAACTGTCGTCAAAGGTTATTAAGCGGACCCGAGAGCACCAGGAAGTAGTTATCGCGCGCGCGCGACACACAAAATCCGCGCATGCACGCCGAATGAATTTCAATCCCGTCGGCTCGTCAAAGGGTCGCTCGCTAAGTTCCTACCCCCGAGGAGGGACTTACACGCTGGCGCGCACACTTGACGCTCGCGCTAATGAAAACCCCGCTCGTTCTTCTCAATTATCAATCCAAACAATCGCGCGTCTGGTGTACAATCGCCGGCCCGACAATGGAGGGGCGCGAGCCTCGCCTAAAACCCTTTCGGCCCGGCGTCGCAGAGGTGACACTTCTTAATTGGGCAGATCAAACGGCGATTAGCGAGCGCGTAGGGTCTCCCGGCGATCGGCGGAGGAGAGCCGATCGCGCCGGGACGGGGGCCATTAAGGGCCGGGCACAATTGCTCGGCGGGTGGCGGGGCCGCGATAACCGGCGACTCCGGGGTAATAAACGGTGAAATGCCTAACGGGTAGGTGAGCGCGCGGGAAAGAGATGCCGCGCGCCGATAGCGCCCGCATCGCGGCATCTGCCGGCGCGCACCCCGCCGAGGCGCGCGCCGCGACCTCACCCTACGCGCGTCTATGCATATTGCGCACGGTTATGCATATATGCGCCGCGTAATGTATATACATGGCGTGCGTCTTACGTTGGCTGATTTACGCGCCGCTGTGGAAATGGATGTTAAATTGATGAGTGGATTTTCAATTGCGGGGGGTGAGCGCGGCACCACGTGCGCGGCATTTTCTGCTTCGCTCGAGAGAGAAAAAAGCAATCGCGATGGATCGTCAGCTGTTCTCCGTGCATTAGCGTTAATGCGAAGTTAAGTTTTATTAACCAGACCTTTTTGTCTGATAAATAGGCCTCCTTTGTTCCTTGCCGATGTGACTTCGTTAAAACTGCATTTATTTCGAGTCACGCATTACTTAGGCTCGCACTTTTTCCAACAGACGCCAGAAGGTTATTTATTCGTACGATTTGTGAGTTTTAAAACGACAATCATGTGGAATACAGAAAATTGAAGCGATCGACAGCAGAGAAATCTTTCGGACGTTTCAGAATGAAAGAGTGAAAAAGCTCAGCGTCGATAAACTCGGCTGCGGATAAATTGGAGCCGCGCGTCAGATCCGCGGGATAAGAGCGCGCGGCACGCGCGATGGACAGGACGCCCGGACTATTTAGCGGAAAATTTATCGGACCGGGACGTCGTGGGATTTCGCCCGCGCAAAATTCACCCCTCGCCGCAGACTGACAGCGGCGAAAAAATCTGAGTGACCGGATTGCGCGCCGGATCGCAGCTGGAATGCTTTTTGCTAAGCCGCGGTCGGCCCCAATTGCGAAGCTCCAGCCCGCGCTAATTTATGTAGGAAGCTGCATGCAGTGCAATGTGTGACGTTGGGGGACTTTTTTTATTGAGTCGTTGTAGAAGCAATTAAATATTATCAACTGACGAGTTGACGACGCTTATAGTTTTTAAAACGTTTTAAGTTTAGCAACAAAACTGGTGCTGAATTGATTTTGACATTAAAAGTATGTTAAAATTGAATTTAGAAACTAATTAAAGTGTTGTTTCATTTATGGATAGGAAATAAAGTGTGTGCTTTATCAGTTACTTTATCAGTAATCCAGTTTACCATCAACGATAATCCATTATATGATTGTAGTTGTGTAAAGTTTTGTGTAAAGTTTTTAAATGAAATTTTTTGACTTTTTCAGTGAGTAGATTTCTGACTACATTATTATTTATTGAAAATTTTATGAGGAAAATCTATATAAAAATTACGATAGACACTTTCAATATTTGTCGAAATTGTTCTGGAAGCTAAGGCTAAGTACAAAGCATTTCATAAAAAAGAATGCCCAAAATACCGCGAACCCAATAAAACCAAATGAGCAAATACCTCTCGCTCACACCCATTTTTATGCGACATCGGCGTTGCGACTCCTTAATTTCGCCCCGGAAATCGTAACTTTCACGATGCGAATCCATCAGGGAGTGTGTCTGCACATCAGCATGTTCCATTAACCGCAATTACATCAAATCGATAGGACGCGCCCCCTCCCCCCGGCGGCCTCTTCCCACAAAAGTCGGCGTGAAATTCGTGAGAAAATTCGCACTGGCCGTGTCGCTCGCGAGCCGAACAATACGAGGGCCTCGGCGAATGTCCCCCCCGCATCGGTGTGTTTCCTTTTATTGTATCCGCGTTATCGCTGTAATATCGTCCGATCTTCCGGCGGCCGGCCGGCACTCACGTGTCCGCAAGTGCGCTCGGACTAGCGGGCGGAAGGGTCGAGCACCCGAAGCTCCCCCGATGATTGACAGAGAAAATGCCTCGGCCGCGCGATATCGCGTCGAGAGACCCGATATTTTGATGTGCGCCTCATGATTCGTGCGAGCGACGGTCGGTCGAGTCGATGATGGATTAATAAAGTGGGCCCCGGGCGTACTTACACGTGTAGCGGTCAAATGCTTCATAAACGGGAAATGGTGTGCGCTCGAGGGTACGTTTTACTACTTTCGGTACGGAGCTGATGTCGATTGATGTGAATTCATGAGCAGAAATAATTTCATTAGAAAATAGTTGTACACAGCAATGCGTTTCTATATTAGAAACTTATTGGTTTATTAGAAAATTTTATTAAATATATTAGAAGATTAACTATAAGAAGGCTTGTTCAGTTATTTTGTTTAAAATAAATATTAATATCAATACAGAAATAAAATTTTACGTTTGAAAGTGAGAAATAAAATCATCAGTCAAAATTTAATTTTCGTCCGAGGACCAAAATCAACTAGGCTTCTTTTACTACTGCAGCGCAATTGGCGCTATTGGTCCGCTCATTACAGGGCTAACAAGATGAAAACGTTAAGTAAACAAATCAGCCGAGCGTTAAACTAAGCGCGGTGGCGCCGGCAAATCAGCGAAACAATCGATCGTAAAAGCGTGCCGATGCAAAACAAAGAAATATCGAATCACATGCTAATTAAAAGGAAAAAAAGAAAAAAAGGGGAGGAGGTCACCCGGTGCCTGCACGGAGAGCCTTCTCGCATGAGAAAAGCGCGAGCTTCGACGGGGTACCCATGCGGATCGAGTCACGAGCTGCTAATACTCTCTCGCTTCCTGCCATTAATTATCGTCGGCAGCTCGTAAAGGCGACGTCGAACAATATGCCAATGATTTTCTAGTAGGCATATACGTAGGCGAGCTCGCGAGGCCTCTCGAGCGCGGGAAGAGTCGCGTATTAGTCACAGACCATTTTGCTACCAGGCGTGACGCGCGCTGCTTTTTGTGATCGTTAATTCGCCCCCCGGGCCGCCGCACCAGCGCGAGAGTGTACGTCCCCGCGGCGTGTGTCATCCCCCGGCGAAGACGACGTCCTCGTGGCGCTCCTCCACTTCCTCGTCCTCCCGCGCGGTGTTTTCCCTTTCGGCCTCCCCCCTGTGTGCGTTTTAAAATCGAGCACGTCGCCGGCCACGTGGCGGGATAGGGGTGGCTTTTAATGCCTCGGATCGGCTGCCTCGCCGGCGACGATCCCCCTACGCGCGTACGCGCCGCCCGCCTCCGGCCGAAAAAGGCTTCGATTCGCTACTTCGTGGGCGATTTGCGACGGAGATACGAAAGGGTGCGAGGGACGACGAGCTTTGTTCGCTACGTCGGAATAATTCACGCTTTTGTAGTGCACTTGAAAATTGATTGAAAAAGTTGCGGTGTTCCTGGACCGTCGCGGTCAAATCAAGCAGAAAAAAGGAATTGATAAAAATAATTCTTTTCTTCGCTCTAAATTTCAATAAGTTAAATTCATCCGTATACACTTATTTAATATTCTTAAGTGACGGAGTATGAACATTAATAAGTGCATATAGATGAATATCATTTCTTTTTACACACTAATTTTCATAAACTTATTAAACTTGAATCAAATTTTTTTTCATTTACAATCTCATAAATTAATTTTACTTACTCTCCAAATATGACTTAGTGTTAAGTGTCTCACTAATGCGAATAAATGAATATTCAGTGCAGAATAAGTACTCATTTATTCGCATCAGAGAATGACTTACGACAGTGTTCAAATTTAAAGAGTACACGAAACGAAATCAAACTAAAAGGTAAACCGATACAGAACCTGTACTCGAAATCGAATAAAACGATAATGTTTATACAGCAATAAATTTCTCCATCACCAATACCGAAATCACCATTGAGTGTGATCCGCCAGTCGTTTCACGGCGTTTGAGACCCCATTCTTTTCTCATCGATATCAATCAAACCTTCGATTTAAAGTATATTCCGACGCGGTGGCACGTCGACAAAGCGCAACGGGGCCGTCGGCGAGAAGAAGAGCCGTGCGGTCAGATACACGCGCGCGTTTGCGTCACGTTTGCGACTCCGGCGCGGAATTAACGCTTCGCTACGCCGGCACGTGGCTCCCGCTGTGTACACCAAACGGAGACGAGCCGCACGAGAGATGACAGCCCGACACTTTGTCTCCGCGCGTCTCCTTCCTCCACCCCCCTCGGTGCCTGATCAGGGGGGTGGGCGCACACGGCCGCACCCGAAGGCGCAGGGGTGGAATTTTGGGTGTTTTGAGTTTTGAGGGGTACGTCATTGCATTACCGGGGACCGCTTTACATTTATTTCTTTGACGTTTGTTGTAGTAGAAGCTTTTTAAAGTCCGGTGAAAATGTACCAATGTTTTTATCTGAAATAAGCTTTAAGAAATTAATGTAAAGTCTACGTTGTTGATTATTCGTGTAATGTGCAATAATTAAAGAATCATGGTTATAAACAGATAGTATTTATTTTACGTAAAAAAATCGCAGGTAAAATATCACCTGAGATCTCTTCAGAGCTTTCGCCTAAGCTTTCATCATAGATGAAATATTCAGATGAGAATCCCGATGAACAGCTTTTGGTACACTAAAAAATGAAAAAGAGTTGTTCATAAGGAATTAAAATAACGAATAACTTTACTTTTTTTAAGATTTCAAATGTGATTTTAAAGACTGAAGATAACAGCAGCTTTCTTCTATATATCCATCGTGCTTATAGTGTTCACCTCGCTGATCCATAAAGTCGATGATGGATGCATCAAAGCTGTTAGAGTTCACTCCTCGCGGTCATCGAACACTTCATATCCACCCCCCGCGTGAGCGCGTCTGCGAAACAGCCGGAGAGAAAGAGAGAGAGGTAGAGAGACGAAGGAAGCGTACGCGCCGCTCAGATAATGGAGCGCGGGTGCGCAAAGCCCCTTAATCAAAAGGGGGGGTCGCGCGCATTGCGATATATATACCCCGGCACCGGCGCGAAAGAGAATCGACTTCCGTTTCTTTCCCGATAATTAGAAAGGGCCCTGTATATAATAATAACATCGACGCGGCCGTACCTCCTTCTCGCTTTCTCTCCCCGGCGGAACGCGGCCCCGGGGGCGCGCCGTTTGACATCAAAGTAACGCGCCGGCGGCGTCGCGTGCACCGGGCCACGACTAATGAGATTCACTTTACCGCTTACCCCCCCGGCGCTCGCTCGCGGTGTAAGCGCTGCGTATATATCGTAAGCGCGCGCGCGATCGGCGGGAAAGAAAAGCTCCGGGCTGCTCGCGGCGCGGCTCTTGTCCGGGCCACTTTTGATACCGGTGCTTTCGGGAGCCCCGGCGATGGCTACGCGGAGGCCGATAAATATTTATGCTCTGTAAATACGGCGGTACTTATGCCCCGATACGATGTATGCGCATAATCCGAGGGTTGTTTCTTCGCTACTGTGTAAACAAAATTCGACTTCTTTGCCGAGCTCCGGTGCTTAACGAGATTTGCTTTTTTAGCATAGCACTGAAATTTTAAATGACATACGTAGTGATTTTGTTGTAGTGAATTCGTACGCTAATTTAATATGAATACAAATTTCCAGAACTGAATCTACTATTTTATGATCCTAGAATGTCGCCCATTAAATATCGTTAAAAATGAATGAACTTACACACTCCACTCATCATCCGTCAATGTAGAGTTGATATCCTTAATTTTTAGTGCATCCACATATTTTCCACTATCTTAACTTCAGATGATTATTACCTAGAGTAAAAAAGCGAAGCTTCAAAATTGCGAAGTATCCAAAGTGCGGATCGAGAGTGCTTCGCATGCTCTTTTGCGTAAATGTCGTTGAACCTTCTCGCGCTCAAGACACGCACCCCGCGCTCCCGTTCGCGTGGTAACGAAGTCGCGCGCGCTGGCGGGGGCGCAAAAATGAACGCGCAGCCCGTTGTCTTTGATATCCGCGCGCACAGTGCGCGGCAAAAGGAAAAAGGCTCGTCTTTGAAGGCACGCGAGCGGACTCCAGTCTCTCTGGGTTAACCGTTCGATACTTTAAGCTCCTCGTGCGTGCGGCGCGCGTATCCAGCGTGTGATATTCCGCAGATTAAAGAATAAAGAAGGGGCGCGGCTGCGCGGGGGCTAGGACTTCGTCGCTGCGCGTTTCTGCTGTGCAAAGAGATCACTGGGGAAAAAATGAGCGCCGCTCGAAATGCAGTGGCTTTGTGCATTACAGTTTGCGGAAATTCATTCGGACGTGTGCTTTACACGGGGTGGAGAGGGGCGGACGGAGTATCGGAACAGTGGGGTTAAAATACATGTAACTTTTAATTAAAAGCTTTTACAATAAATTTGGCAGATTTAAAAATATATGGAAATTTTAAAAAGATCGTGAAACCTTTTAAAATTTTTAAATAATTTGAAGAATTTACACGAAAAAGATTTGTATAATTAAATAAATTTTTAATTCACACATTTTGTGTAATTGTTTTAAATTAAATTTTAATCTAGATATTCCCATGCACTTTAGCTATTGTGTTCCGACAAAGAGAGCAGAAAATAAATTTATTGCTCCGTCTTTTCGTGAACACGATTGTACATCCGCTTCCGGAGAGTGAAATCGTCGCCTTTACGGGTATCATTTCGTGCCATTATAAAATCAGCCCTTCATCCCCTCGGCCTTCCGAGTGCGACGTAATATTTATTGCCGGTTTCCGTTCAATTAGGGGTTCGCTGCTCGGTGCACTGCGCGTACTATGGGTCCGGACAAGAGGGGTGATCATCGATTCGCACCGTACAAAAAGGACACATCGACGCATTTAAAAATCAAGCTACTGGGAGGCGGACGTTGGAAGGATATTTTAATTTCCAACTGATTAAATTGGTACGAATACACACGGAATAAATACTTCCATAAAATTACGCTCTCTTTTTTGCAAAAATTACTATATGGTTAATAAGCTTGAGATCAAATATAGGTATACATAGGTAGATTCCAAAATTCGCTAATTAGATTTATAGAGGGGAATACTAATTAGTGAGTTAATATTAATATTATTAATTATGAAAAAAGTGATTTTCCCTCTTCTGTATTATGAGAGGAAACATTAATACATCTTTCACTTCGATCTGTTTAAAATAAAAGAAAAACTAAATCTTTTAATTATGTTTAAAAATTTTAATTATTTATTCAACAAAATTTTTCCTTAAATTATAAATTTCGTAATCAATGGCAAAATAAAATTGCATCAAATATCAATCTTGTTCTTCTTGTTCTTTTATCAAGTTTACAGATTCCTGTTTTACCGACGTCAGCTTTGCTCTTCGCCAGATTCATATTTCTAAAAAATATGTTTTATTAATCCAAGGCTCGTAATGTTAATAAATAAAAAATTATATAAAAACAATATTAAGCGTGATAATAATTTAATATTTCCAAAATGTACTAAACTAATTAGTACATCATAATAAAAAAATTAAAATTAATTAAAATTTAAAAAAAAGAAAAGTTTTGCAAATTTTCACAAAAATGGTAGAAAATGTGCATTCTTACCTAAAATATGTTTTCAAAGAGTTACTCTTTTATCGTGGTCCCATGGTGTAATGGTTAGCACTCTGGACTTTGAATCCAGCGATCCGAGTTCAAATCTCGGTGGGACCTTCTTTTGTTTTTTTTTAATTTATATTTTTTTATTTATTTTGTATCACAGAAGTGATATTTTTATAAAACTCATATAATATATTATATTTAGATCATATGCATCGCATATTATTTACATATCTCAAAATTTGTCACGCGAATGTATAAATTAAAAGATAAAGAAGTTATTCACAAAAATTACGATTAGTTGGTGTTTCTTTTGACACTAATATGTTATTACAATTCCTTCATTGATTTTTTCGACATTATCGCTGTAACGATATCGCCGATCCATCTACGACATCTCGTAAAATATTATGCACAAATTTTACAGCAAAGAAACTGCGGTGCTCATTATTTTTACTCTTTTGTAGATAAAATCTTTATTTTTGTTTTCACATTTGTTTATTTTTCTCCTTTTTGCTGCACATTACAGTAAAACCCTGGCAGCTGTTAGTCTCCAATTATACCGATATAATAGATAAGCTGCCATTACAATGTCTATAACTCAATTATTCTCCCATTACTCACGTAAAGTAGCGATTGTCGCTTCACAAAAGGCATTGCTTTTAAATTTATCAATAATATTTTGTTTCATACAGAAAGCCTTTTTATTTAATCTCCACTAACTGCAAATTTTTAATGCTAAATAAATAATTTTTTATTATTATTGAGCTTTTAACAGCTCAAAGAGAATGTAAACTTGAATATTTCCGCGTTATTGCTTGACACACTACTTTCATAACAGTACGTATTTGTTTTGCACAATATCAACAGCATGAAACTGACAATGTATAAAATACATAATTCAATGTGTACTCGTTAAATTCAATGTACATAAAACATAAAATGCATGAGTGCAACAAAAATAGTTATAAAAGTCTTATAAACGTTTTTTATGAAAACGACCTTCTAATTTCCATTCTCCATTTCTCCATAAACCTCTTAATTATGCATTTTTTTTCAAGCGTACCATCAAATTTTTTATGACCACCGCTACCGCCATCGATGATAAAGAGAATGCAATCAATAGACGCACATGCGCTTCCGGTCCTCCTTATTTATTTTTCGCGAGTTTCCTGGGCGAGTCTTTTTTACGATCGAACAGTATAGTCGTTGACGCTATTCGACATAAAAAAACGTGCGCTAGTCGTGTACCCACCCATTACCTTTGCAGGTATTTACCTGCAACGTTAAATGTACCTATACAAGTATATTTTTATGTCAGTAAATACTGCATAACGATCTGCGTCTGCTGATCGAAAGATTGTAGAAACTTCGCAATTGTGTTTCACAATTGTTATGAGCACGTACCGAATAAAAATACGAAGCCATAAAATTCAAAGCTATCCTTAAATAAAAACCATGGAAATTTTTAAATGAGCTATAAACAATTCAATTCGGCACGGATAAAATTTGACACGGACCCATGATGTCATTTCGAAAATTTAAAAATGTACCTAAATAAGGTTCATAATATAATTTTAAAATCATAAAATTTGACATCATTTAGTGTCTTAAAAATGTTATAAATTTAGAATTTTACTTTGAGAGCCTATTTCGATAAAATGAAAATTAAAATGTCGAAATTTATAGCCTCCTCTCTTTTCCTAGTTTTATTGCATTGATAAATGCTATCAGAAAGCTGGTCGTCAATGAACAATACGCCAAGACCAATCTACAGTTGTCTTAATTTAGCAACTCCGTATCTTCGAACTTTATTATCAGTCGCCGTCTTGCATCTTAACAGGCGACAGCCAATTAAGATATTGGGAAAATTGTCCGCGCTCTCGCATTAGCGCCGCGAGCCATAGTTTCATCCTCCTCCCCCCCTGGCAGCAGTAAACTCGGCTTGCATCCTCAACTCCTCTATCCCGCATAACGAGAGGCGCTCCCGCGACATTTTCTCCTTCGATCGTTACCGGAAGTTCATCAAGATGTGACAACGCCACCGTGAAACTCCCCGGTCCGCTCGTAAAATACTTTCCCAATTTAAATTTGAGCGACGGGGGAGGAGGAGGTGGATCGCGCTCGCGAGCTAGTTGGGAGTAAGTTCTCGCGCGTAACGAGCGGAACCCCGTAGTAACTCGAGCCGGCGATAAACTAGCGAGACCCCGCCGCGAATACAGCCGCGCCAGCCGTATAATGGGCGAATCCGTAATCGGGAATCACGCGAGATTTCATCCCGCGCAGACGCAATTTGTTGCACCGTATCAGTTTTCGTTATCCGCGCCTCTCCCTTTTTTTTTCGTACATGCCTCGCCGCTGGAGTATCTATTAAACCTCTTTATTAGTGTCTTGTTTCGTCCGCGTGCACCTGCGTAACAAGCTGCATCCTCCATAAGTACGGATACTTTCGGAACCGTTATACAATGGCAAAATATGAAATCCGGAAAAAGTTTGCCTTCCTCCTTTCCGATACTCTCGAAGCTATTATTTTTAATGGACTATTCGAGCATGTGTATTCAACTTGTTTATCGAGGTTTCGCGTTGTACAGGCACGGCAACTTCTACTTGTCAAGTAAAACAGCTCCGCGCATTATCTTATCAGCCTCTGATAAAGTAAACACGATAGGCGCAGAAGCCAACCTGTCAAGAGTCGAACCGGGTCTGGAAGTTTGCTTAAAGTTCAGCGCACACCGACGCAGACTTTATTCTCTTTCCGTCCGCCCCCTCACCCGCTGTCCCGCCTCTCGTGAACGAACATATAACTGAACGTCGAATTTGCGAGCGCAATGCTCGGCCCGGCTCTTATCCGCGGGGGGAGAGATAATGCCCTCCGCCGCGCGCTCTTAAGATCTACAAATTCAGCGGCATCGGAAACTCGATTGGATAACAAACATTTTATCGAGTTTCATTTCGCGAGCGGCGAAAGTACACCGAAGGGCGTCGTCTCGGCATTAAACCTTAACAGCTCCTTCGATGATAAATACGCCGTGCATACTTTCTTGCGCCGCCTGCACCCCTCGCTAGAGTGCGCGGGTGTATGTACAGGAACTCGATGGGACCGCGAAGCAATTAAATAAAACGCGATACCACCTAGAGTTATGACTCGAATCTTTATAGTTTATGACTTTGCGCGTATTCCTTAAATCCTGGTATGGAGTATTTCTGTATGTCGACGTCGCTGGTTGTTCGAGTCGCTTTTTTTGCCGAAACTCTTAGTATCGTTCACTCCATTGCCGGGACGAAAATAAAATCTTGTCGCTTTATCGTTCGCTTTACGCACTTTTTATTTTTCTCTTTTCCAGAGATGAGCGCTTAACTTACTTGTTATAGATTTTCATATTTATGGAAGGGATGAAGAGTCTTTTAAGGAAATTAAGGTTTTCATTGTAGTAACATTTTTTTTTATTTCATTTTATTAAAAATATTATTAATTGGTAAAACAATTACTATACTGCATTTGTGTAATTTTCTTGATCACAATACAGTTAAAAATAGAGTTTTTATAAATTTATTTAATGGCTAATTAAAAAAAAATTACATTATCAAATTATTAAAATAACAATTAGTATAATTAAGCAAAAGTAATAATCCTAAAAGTCCTAATTTATTATTCGAATGTTGTGTTGTTATATCGTTCATTTACAGAAACAAAAATTGTATACAGAATTAAACGTATTTTTAAGTGTATCATCAAGTGCGTCATTTGCATTTTAAGTTTATAAAGACATTTTGTACATTAAACTGTATTGTAATTAATGTAGGAAATAAAAAATGTACAGCATAACCAGAAAGTACTCAGACAGAATCGATATAATACCCCAGATATCCCGATCGTTGAACAAACAAACTTTTATTGTGCAGGAAATATGCATAAAATGTTTTAATCGTAAAAAGCGGCGGGAGCTTATCGTAAAGCCAAAAATAATTGAGCATTAATCTAAACGAAAAGCCGAGTGAATCTCCATATTTTCCGATACAAGCCCCGCGCGCGAGCGTCTTGAACCAATTTCTGTCGAGTCGTAAAAGTCCGATATTTAAGATTTACGCGCCTCCCGGCAATTATAATGCATTTTATTATCTTTTCTTACCTCCGCTCGGCGCGCACTTTTTAACGTCGATCTCGCGCTTCTCCCCCCGACGTGTCGCTCGAATTGCCCCGACGACGGGGAAACCCTCGAATTTTACGTCGTAAAAATGTTATTAGGGCCACTCTTTCTCCGGCGTCTCTATCTCCGCGCGACCCGTTCTCGCGCTGCCGTTTCTCTCCCCCTGTTTGCCGCCTCGACTGCACCTTGCCCTTATACCCCACCGCGAGCCGCGGGTAAACCTCCTTTCGCGTTTTTACTCTCTACTAAACAGGGAGACGTTTAAATAAGACGCGAAATTTTTTATGCCCTCTCGGAGCGCGCGACGCTTTAAAAAGGGTACGGCGTTCGTAAAGCCGGTAGCCTTTGAGAAGTTGAACGGTAGCTTATACATTTTAACGCGACGGCAATAAGGGTGCGCGCGTTTACATTTGCATTTTTGTTAACGGCACTTTAATTGATTAAAGGAAAAATAATAAATTTGTATTGATTTAGGGCTTCTGGGTAAAAAGCAACAATTTCGTTCCGTGAACTATGAAAAATTAATGACGAGTATTCTTCGATTTGGCCATAAACAGTAAACATGAAAAAGTAATGATATATTTGCCGTAAACAGCAAACGGAAATTGAAACAGTTTAGCTGCGTTTACATCGTCTCGCACATTAAGTCGTATAACTATTTCCACCGACTTCTCGCACGAACTTCACGGAAATGCAATAAGTAAAAAATCGCTTTTAACTTATAGTATTTAAACGCTTACAACTTTTATTGCATACTGCAGATGCATTGACTTTTACGAAGCAATGTATCTCGTTCCTTTTTTTCGCCGGTACCCGTTAGGCGATTCGAGACGGGTCGTAAGTTCGTCTAATGCACGTGCAAATATATACGCGTATAATAAGGAAAGGGGTGGAGTCGATTACGGGCGCAAAGCTGCCGCTATATAACCGCGGGCACGGGAGAGCGTCGGAGGCCAAAGTTTTAATCGCCGCGACGAACGCGCTATCTGGTCGTATACCGCCGCAAGACGTACATCCCGGCGTCGGCGAGCGTCGCGACGTTTCTTACTTCCTTTAGGTTTATTGCTAATTTCGTGGATGACGTCGTTCCTCAAGCCTGGGCTATGCATAAATTAAGCAAGGCGGCGAGAGGACAGGCGGCAGTGCGTTATTACGACAATAAGAATATTTTTTGTACTGACGGAAAGCTCCTTGGGTTAATAACTTTTCGTGCTTTGGATGCCTGAAAGCTTTATGTGCCGGGCGATCGCGAAGTTTTGATAAAATTAATGCTTGGTCTTAGTGTTCTGTAAAAGAAAAGTTATAGAAGATATAAGATTGTTACGAGTGCGATTATTCGGTCGAGCAGTAAATTGTAACTTTTTTTATTACTACGCAAAATTTAGTTTGTCTGAAAATATCGTGGACAATTTTAATTGTGTAATTTTTTTATTTAAAGTTTATAAACAAAAATATTTCCTCTTATATAGTTGATTTGAAGAATAGTTATGTTACAATATTGTAGGAAGAAAAAATTTGTACGCGATTAACAATTCGGGCTTATTTAGCATATTTTAAATTGTCAACTCGTAAAGTCGCAGTAAAAACTTTTATAGCTGTGTAAACAAAATAGAATGCTTTATATTCTGCATATAGCTGGTACATAAAAATTATAAGGCCACAATAAAAGGAAATTTGAATACCAAATGCCGATTCACGCTGATTAGGAGGTTTGATCCACTAATACTGATTTAAGGGGTTGGCAGATTGCTCACTTTTCCCCTCGTGTTACATCACGTCACTCGTTTAATTACGGCACTAAACTCTAAATCTTCAATCGTGTTAACTCTTGATAAAGTTTCTTAATCTCTCAAGATTTGCTTCAGCTTACTGACATTTGCTTTCGTCTTTTGGAGACAACAACAATCCTCTTTATTTATAAAGATTATTAATATATGTTTAAGTTGATATTACATTTAAAAAAAGTGAATGAAAAGTCAATGATATTATTATTTGCAGCTTGAAGTTTTAGAAACCCTTTAATTTGTTAAAATTATTTTTACATATTTTTAACAAAAAAACTTTTTTACCCGCAATGGTACTCAATACGTATGTAATAATCGTATAGAAACATTAAATTTGTTATCATCTTATTTCATCAAAAGAATTTATCCTTAAAATGTTAAAGTCGGTAAGTCAGGAAACTGTGCCGGTAACTAGCAATTTGCATTGGACAGAAAATTCGCTCAATCGCAGTCGATACCAATCACGTTTATCGGGTCGAATTATAAAATAAAATGAAAGCTCTCGATAAGGAAGGGGCCCGCGATTTCTCATCAATCCCCCGCGGAGTCCTCGCCTTTCAAACTGCGCTCGTCGTCGTTAATTCGGCGATCGGATGTAATTAAGCCGGCGGGGATCCCTACAGCTTTGTCTTTCGCGCCAGCGTTAAAGGGGCCTTTTAACGACTCTGTGTAAAAATATACCTTGAACCGTGAGCCCCCGCGCCTCCTTTACGACGCGAGTCGCTCGATTCGTGCTCGCGCCCCCGCGGTGTGAGCTAGGAGCCCGGTACGAGCGCCCCATAACTTTATAGTTTTATGTAAACTGTATCGGGCCATGAAAACACGGGGGACTACGGACTTTTTAATGGTGATTGGCGAGCTTTCGGATATACGGGATTCCTAAGGCGTATAAAGGCGCATAAAGTTTCATGCGCCCCCGGGTCAGTCTTGACACGCAATTCTTTGCTCGGCTGGTTCCTGCGCTCGTCCGGTGCCGAAGGAGGTGGCCCATCTCTCGACGTCACGGTGCCTACTTCCGTCATGGCGTTTTTACGCATTAAAATGATGCGATGCTTAAAAATTCAAAAATTCAGATTTTTACGAGCGATCGTTTAATATGTTTTAACGTACGAACGAGCAATAGGTTTGATGCCTTTATGACTCTTTTAAAGTCGGCTGGCTTTTTATGATTATATTCCTTTTTTATGACAAATGAGTTAATAAATTATGTGATAAACATTTCTGTTGTTTATAAAGTATTTTAATTTTTTACGTTGATAAAATATAAATTTTTAACCAATTTCACTAGTAAAAAAAAATTTATGCTGATTTTTTTGTATTTATTGTTTATAAAATACCGCTTTTTTAATAAATAAACTTATTTAATGCAATTGCAATCTTGATAATAAACTTTATTTTTTATATAAATTATATGATATACCTACTGAAAAATTAATAAATTATTAACTAATATGTGAGAATTAATAATAAAAAATATTTAAAAATTTTAAAAAACAAATTTCAACAAAATCTCCAAATAAACGATCACGTGTGAATCGTGTTTTAAGAATGCGGCAAGCTAAATGTATCTCTGAGAGATGTTCTCTCACAAGCCTTCGATAGCTCAGTTGGTAGAGCGGTGGACTGTAGTTGGTATAAGATGAGACGGAAATCCATAGGTCGCTGGTTCAAATCCGGCTCGAAGGATTATTTTTGCATTTTTTTTCTTTTATGAATTATTATTTTTTAATAGTAAATTTATTTATAAACAATTAGAAATATTAAATTTACCTAATATTTTTATATTTACTATATAATTTTATAATTTTATTTGGATTATAAATGTATAAGACCACAATGCTTTTCAATAAATTGTTCGTAGAAAACGTTTTTATTTATTTAATTATTTAATATCAAACGGACACATTACCCTTACAATAAAATAACAATAACATAAATAATCAACTTACATATAGTAGATATTTAGAGAACAATTTTTAATTGAATTTTTTCTTAAAATCGAAATTTTGTGAAATTATACATTAATTAAATATTTAACAAATGTTGAATACGCAATACATATGATTCTAATTGATTATACTCATATATCATTTAAACTCACTTTAAAGTAAATACAACGACCCCAGTAAGTCGTGCCACTCGAAGCATATCGCATTTAGTGACTCATCGCGCGTAAAAAAGTTGATCGTCCCAACAGCGATCAAATGTAAAAACGGTTTAACAATGGCACTTGTTCGTCAATCCGCGCGGCGCGCCTGTCATCCGCGGAGACACATACTTGCCGAGCGTAACGCGAGCCACCGCCTCGCCCCGACCCCAGGCCATCTTCCATTTCATTTTTGGAGGGCCCGCCGCCCTGTCAGTCAGAGCTCAACCGAGCGTAAGGAGCAGCCGGGGCCGTTGTCGCGTGCCCGGTAATACGAAAAGCGCGCGAAACGCGAGGCGCCACGAGGAATCCGGTGCGGGGGAGAGCGAGCGCGCGCCGGACGTCAATGGGCCCCTCGATGAGGACAGTCGCGGGGGGAGGGCTGCGAAAATTAATTTGAGTGCTTGCGCCAAACCTGCGCGCCGGGTCACGCTACGCTCGCTCCTGATTAATTGACGCGCGCGATTCCGCCTCGAGACATCTGGAATTTTTTTTGCGCCGAGCGGCACGGTGGATTCGCGGTGGCGCCCCTGAATTCGCCGCTGGAGCGTGAAATCTCTTATTGAATGATCATCCCGGCTTCCTTTACTCGACGAACGGCGACACTTGCTCCCGTCCGTGCGTTCATTCCGCAAATGTCGCTGTTGAAAAGAAATGTCGATTTGGAAACCGAAATTTGATTTTGATTGCTTTATTTTCTTGTACAATTCGAGGCCTAAAAGAAGCGGAAAAGAGACATACAAATAAACATCAAAATTAGAATATGATATTTTAACAAACGTTAGTTATTTACTACTGCTTCAAGTTTATTATTCTAATAAGTGTTTTATCAACATTGATATAAAAGTTGCAATAAATCAATAAGGTGATTGTGTGAAAAATTATCGTAACAAAAGTAGCAAAATTAGTGCTTAACGCAAGTATTAAAATTAAAAGCTAGAGCATAAAGTAAAAGTAAAGTAATTGGGAAAGCAATTTCTCAAAAGTAGTTTGAAAAATTGCTTTTCCAATTAAGAGAAAGTTAATGCTGCAATGCAACTTCATCGATAAACGAGAAACACTTCCACTGCACCGGGAGAATATTAATTTCCCATTGAAATCCCACGAAATCGCGAGCGAGCACCATTGAAAGGCACAAAGAGAGCAGCAGCGCCGACTGGAAACTAAATCCGAAGCAGAACTTCCGAGTGCACGCGGGATTTCGCTTATCTAAAGCGAGAATTGGCGCGCCATTTGCATCTTAAAATCTCGCGTTAAGACAAATTTATAGCGGCACGTGCAATTGCTCGCTCATCGCGAAAACGGCTTTTCTTTCGTTACGCGAGCGCGCGCAATATTTTTTAGCCCGGAGATGCAATTGCTCGGAACTCGCGAGTATAACTTACGGGGGGAGGGGGAAGAAAAAGGCGCGCGATTTTGCGCCTCTCCTCGGCTCCGAGCCAAAGTCAAGGCGGAAACACTTTCGGCGCTTCATTGCGAAGCGGCCGCGATTACATCTTTATGGTTTTATAACAGTCGCGCGAGCCCCGAATGGGGAGCCCAGCGCTCGCGTGCATACACATCGGCAAAGTGCGCGGAAAAAAAATGAGTAATGCCCGCCGTTCATCACTATGTTCCTTTATTTGCCGGCGATCCTTTATTGTCGGAAATTCGGCGGTTTCTCGGCTCGAGAGATCGGTTTAGTACATGTATATATGCATGCGCGTGATAACCATCGCTCAGCTGGTTACAAAATTAAAAGGGTCGCCTTATTCATTTCCAGTGACTGTAAATTGAGCGCTTTAAATTGCACAAGCAGCTTTGGTTGAACTCTTGCATCTGCATAAATAATAAATCACTATATATTTATAAATAGGATTATGAAATTTATCGAACATGGAGAGAATGGGTCTTTTTGAGATTTATTATTATTACTATTTTATTAGCGATTTGTTAGTGTTTCTGGAAAACGACGATATGATCTGGTTGATAAAAATTAGTTTCCACTATTACTATACCTACACAGTAATTTTTATTAAACCATCTCTCCGTGCATCTTAAAAAACATTCGTCCATAAAAATGAGAGATTAGAACGTGCGACTAAGCAGCAAATTATTTGGTGCAATTATAACGAGGCCTCCGAGACGCAAGTGAAATTTCATTACCTCGCAGCGATCAAGGCCGGAGTCAGGGCCGGGGCGAGAGAGATAGCGCGACGATTGATCAGACTGCCAGGACGAAGCGCCGCGTGCACTATTATACAACTGACAGTCGTGCGCGCGCGTATACTCTCTTTATCCCCGTCGTTCGCTCGGAGGGATCGGCGGCGAAGGTAATCGATTTCCCGTGAACTCAGCCGTAAGTCGCCCTGCAGTCGTTGCGACAAGAAATTCTCGCCGGCAAAGGCGCCAGCGGAGCGAGAAATTACTCATCGTTCTGATTGAGGTTAATTAATTAGATAATTAAGTCCCCGCAGCGACGCGGCGAACCTCCCGTCTTCCCCCGTCCCTCCCCTCGCTTATACCCCCTCGCTGCAGCTTCCTTGCCGGTGCTACGGCCGCGAGCGAGCGGGCAAATCATTTTCTATTCTTTCATCCGGTTCCGCGCACTCTGCGTAGGTCTATTCTTTGCGCGCGCAGCTTTAAATTCTTCCTTTTTTTTAATTATCCTCTGATTCTTATTCGCGTGCTTTTTTCAGCGTCTGCTAATGAATGCGATTAAATTTTTTACGGTGGACCCATTTGCGAGCGAATTTTTTTTTGCTCGTTCATCTCATTTTGCCGTCGTCCTCTATTTTGTTAGCCGCGCGTTTGCTCTTTTATCCTACCCTTCTAGCGACTTTCGCACAGATTTACAGTTTCTCTGCGATTTTACCCCTGCGCTCTTTCACTTTACTTTCAGTTCATGTTTATTGTATTGTTCGCCTCACCTTTTATCCCGGCTGCATATTCCCCGGGGAAGGCTTCTGACAAGTTCGTTATGAGAAAATTCTTCTCGTTACGGGATCGTCTCTTTTCAGCCTGTCTCATTAATTCGCCGCTCTTGGTTCCGCGTTCGAGATCGCGCTTTGACGG